>JAVTVY010033871.1:0-140910 GCA_036873755.1 Hanleya hanleyi | reverse complement strand
CCATCACATCACTACCCTAGATTGTATCTAATACAACACATACTTTGGTGCTGAGGCCATGTAGCGTTATATCATCCAAGGTTGCCACATGAACAGGTACCAATGGCGTACCTGAGATACAACATATCACGGGTGTTAGATTCTTGGTATGTGCTTTAGAATAGGTTAACCAGAAGACTATTCTGTGAAGTCATGTGACGCGGTCGGTATGTCGGCACCTCTTCCCACTTCCCTTATATGTGTTGTAATTTTTTCCTGTATATGGCGAGATTCTGCTGGTGGACGTTTCGTCCCCGAGGCCCGCCCCCTGTACAGACCTTTTGGTCTTTGATATGTTGGCACTTGTGGGAAGTTGATGCTGGGTCGACATCGGGTCTTACAGACTAGTCTTTTGTGTTAAATGCCGTCATTTACATCTGACGACGATACAGCTCACCAATCTCCAATGTACGAGTTGTCACAGCGAAACAGCTCACCAAATTACCAGTATACGAGTTGTCAGAGCATTTCCATCATAGCTCTCTAGATTTGTATCTAATACCGCTTATGCCGGTGCTAGGGGCCGTGTGGTCATACCATCCGATTTACTTGCGAACGGGTACAATAAAAAGCGTGCCTGAGATATAACTTACATATCTACGAAGATTATTAGATTCTTGGTATGTGCTTTAGAATAGGTTAACCAGAGGACTATTCTGTGAAGTCATGTGACGCAGTCAGTATGTCGACACCTCTTCCCACTTCCCTTATATGTGTTGTAATTTGTTACATGCCACAATCGGCATAGTCCTCTATAACATATCCAAGTTTAAGTCGATCTGACGAATCATATGAAAGAATAATTTGTACCGTACTATTTCAAAAGGGAGCCTTGGCCCTTTGGACCTGGCCCTCTAATTATGCCGAGAATACGTCATCTTGGGCATTCAACCTTCATTATTACAATAGTCCCTGGAACAACGCGCTTATGCTTGGGCATCGAACAGAAAAAGAACAGTAACTGGATCAGTAATGCACTTTCAGCAGGCTGGGCCATTTTAACTTTTTGTAACCGGAGTCCGCTCTCCATGCACAACTTCACTGTAGTCAATTCAGAAATAAAACCCAACCAACTAAATATATTCATAAAAGGTATATATACTGAATCAAAAATGTTCTTCAAATAAACAAGCATTCTGAGAACCCCAACATCTCGTCTTGCGGGGTCATCCACAGAAGCTGCAGCAGTATTGAAAGCATATATGTAGGGCCTAGAGCAAACAATAACGTCTGGAATAGGTGATGTGGTATAGACAATAATGTATGGAACAGATTATCTGGAACAGACAATAACGTCAGTCCCATGTGGTATTTTTAGTGTCATATTTTTTTATTTAATGTCATATTTCTTAAATAGCACATGCACATCCTCAAATCACATTGAACTTGGGTAGCAAATGTCAAACTCATCCAATGAAAGCCGACAGTCTCAGATAACTTTCCATGTACAGGTGTAAATGTATATACATGTACATTATCATTGGCAAATTACTTACACAAAACCCAAAAATTTGAACAAAAATTAATATTTCATCTCCTAAATAGCACAGGTACATCCTCTAATCATAAGAAACATGTGTACCAAGTTTCATAATCATTCAATTACAGCTGACAACTGCAGCAAACTGATGTACAGATGTACATGCATGTGCACTTCAGCTAAACGCAAAACTCAATCATTTGCCATAATTTGGAGAAAAATTAATGTTTCATCTCAAAAATAGCACAGGTACATACTCTAATCATAAGAAACATGTGTACCAAGTTTCATAATCATTCAATCACAGCTAACAACTGCAGCAAACTGATATGTACATGTGCACTTCAACTAAACGCAAAACTCAATCAATTGCCATAATTTGGAGAAAAATAGCTTGAACAGTTTTCTATATAGTCCAGACACGAAATGGACGGACTGCACCATCTCATAAAAACCACGTTAAATCCTCTATTTTGCGGACGGTTTCATAATCTCGGCCAATCTCCGATATATCTCCGCTTCTGTCTTCTGGGGCCATTTTTCTTGTATTAAAGCTGAAAAGATGAGAAAAACGAATTAAATAATAAATCATTAGCCCCTTCCCATTTGGAATCATATCATTCTACTTTTCTAACTTATTAAATGTCATCATGAATGAGTATAATGTGAAACTCAAGTTATTTTGTTAGAGAAACAGCTACTAGTACTCTTGTAACCACAGTTGGCTTGATGCACAATATAGAAAGATGTAAAAGCGTGCCCACTGCCCCCCCCATCAATGAAGCACAGTATACATACCACACAACGTTCTTAATTTTTCCCGGTTCTCCAACCCTGGACGAATAGGCATAGGGCTTCCTTTTTTTTGCTTCCGTGATGTCCGGTCAGCGATCTTTCTACAGTCTCTTCACATGAGCACATGGACCGGAATAGCAGCTTTGTTGCCCTGCTGAAGGATTCTTCCAGCAATATCATTGCTCGCAATTGTACCTTAAAGTGGAATGAAGTGACAATAATTGTATTACTCGCACCATTACAGGTCAGTTCCTTGCATACAGGCAGCTTATTGTTCTCACTCAATCTAATTAAAATTAAATCCTATCTGCTCCCCATTCGGATATTGTCGCTTGTAGGATCTAGCAGGTTTGCAGTAACTCGCGTGAACTCTTCATAGTACATGTACTTTGAAGGGAACATTGATGACAAAGAATTTTTGTTGGGCTCAGCCGAATTAGCCGACTCGCTGGCGGGGTGTCTTTTTATGTTGCCACGGTACCGACATTGTGGCACCATAATACGTGGTATATATATGCACTGATCTTTGGTGTAACATTGGGGTAAATGGACACAGTGAACCTATCTCCCTTGCGACCAGTATGTCATAATGCTATTAAATATACATGGTATGGGCGCTCAGAACACCAAATTCAATTGAAATACGTAAGATCCTAAGATCCTATATAGCGACATGTACTATTGGGAAGCATTGATAGGATATTAATTTATTAACATTGTGTTCTCATTTCACTTCAATGCAGACCAATGGTATTATTTTTTGGGTACATATTGTATTTAGAATGTCACTTCATCAACAGCAGCAGGAGGAAGCCATGCAACTCTAATTACTCTGCTGTTTAGCGCATAACTGCAAATTGTGGCAGAGACATTATGGTCGATACTGACAGCTATCATAATCTTCCAGGGTTAAATACAAGTACTTCCAGGGTTAAATACATTGCTGTCACAAACAACTATGGATACCCAGTCATCTAAAACTTATTTGGGAGTGCCAGAACAGGGTGAACTGTTCACCTTAAATCAGCACATATCTGATAAGGGGTCATTCAAGTATTACATATGCATCGAGAGGGGGCATTTCCTCCTACGCACGCCAGGTTAAATTTTGCGTACAGGGGGAGGGGGTAAAACAATCTGAATTTTTTGCGTACGTTATACTTGAATAGTCTCCAACGTTAGCAGTGCTATATATATCAGAGGAAGGAAATAAAAATCACCAGATCATCTTTCTGTATAGTCGTAAAGCAAATAAGGCTGCGAAATGTGACCCCAAACATGGGGTGGTCGTAAACACATGCCCTGCATTCTTGTAAACTTCTTTGTCACCGTCATCTCTGCCTATTGAATGTTGCCAATATTCTCAAATTTATCAGCTTCTCAACTTGAACTTTCATCAAAGTATTCAGAGTAGCAATAATCACTATAGGTTCTTCTTGTCAGCATCTCCATATGATTACAGCTGACAGTCAAGCCCTGGAAGCAGAGCGACTGCTTACAAACCCACCCTCACCACTTAAAGTGGCTTGCAAAGACTCTTGTATTGGTTGAGCTTATCTATGTGGAAAGTGTTACATAAAGCTTTGTCCTGTTTTCTGTATAGTTTAGCCAGTCCACTACTCCACTTCAACAAATGCCATATTTATCATAGCATGTCAATGTTCACTGGGACATATTACTCTGTTTCACGTAACATAAGTTTTCTGACGCTTCTTCATTGGACAGCTGATGTCACATGTCTCAATCCTATTTGCAGGGAATTCCATCAGAACCAAGAATGATCATAGTGATAGCATCTGCATGGGGGGGGGGAGAGGTACGTTTGTATTTGTGGACAGTGCTGAATAGTTTGAAGTTGAAAGTCTTTGTGGTCATGGTAAGTAAACTGCATCCAAATAATGCCACTCGTTTTCAAGCTGTTGTGTAGCAAAGGAATTGCCTTAATATAATGCATGACTACATTTTAAAACAGCCAATATTTTGCCAATGTCAGTAAATAATGGATTATGGGGCTTACGTTTGTGTAGCCGTTAAATAGTATTTTTTCCTGCACCTAATAAATACATAATGAATAGTGATAATCTATGTACATGTATTACAAGACTATAGTGCTGGCTTATTAGGTTTACTGTATTCGTATTAAATCCAGTTCATATCTAGCGGATGGACCAGTAACCTGTTGAAAATTTTGAATATCTTGAATTGAATGAATCATAGAAAGCTGCAACTTCATATATCTCTTATCAGGATCAAATACAGCTTTTTAATTGGCTGTGCGGCTTAACTCTTTAATTTGGGAACTCTTTTGGACATGTTGGATCTCTTCATTTGGGATGAATTCAGTTGAAATAGTATATCAGCTAAAATAAAGCCATACATAATTGTACCTGGAATTAGTGGTATAAAACATGAATTTTCAGTTTCATACCATGAAAACCAACAGTTTGAGAAAATGCCTGTATTTGCCCCTGCTTATTCAGACTGTTATCATCCAGTATCTATGAAAGACTATCAATATTACTTAAATAAAAATTTGTCCAAAAACATTTCTGAACTTGGTCAATCTTACATACGGTACACTATATCTCACTTCTGAGGAAATTAATCTCCAAATGAAATTTAGAGTGAGATGAAATGGGTTCTCATGATCACCTGTTTGTAATAATTTTCAAGATATAAAGTTCTCCAAATAAATTATTCATCATATCTTGCCAAGTTCAATGTTACCATGGGTAATAACAATAACTTTTGTCAAATGTGGATATTTTGAGAATAACGACAAATAGAACATGCTTGGTAGTTCTTGAATGCTGCTGAAAAGAAGTTTTGCAGATTGTTTTGATCAAAAATAACATATTGTGTACCGGCCGTAGCGAAAGTTGAAAAATTGAACTTGTTCAAACGTCTTTATATTAAATACCGTTAATGCAGCCTTGCTTATATACTTGTTCATATTCGGCTTGCTATATGATTTGTTAAATTTGCTTCAAACATTTCCCAGCCAACAAGTTAAAACAACAACAAGAAAGGTTACTGCATGGTCCTGTCCCTTAAGTTATATCACACAGTGTGTTGTTTGTGGGTGAACATATCAGTGATAAAGTGGGTTCATATTTCAAAGCTGAATTGATACACCTACCATCTCATCAACAGGGGATTCTCTTTCTGTGCCAGATGTTTGAGCCTGTTAATATGAGAGAGACATGGAGAGAGTAAGAGTAATGCATTCAGCAATATTTCAGCTATAAAGCGACGAATGAACCCGCCTTTTCAAACATGCTGTTACCTTAATAATTAGTGGTCTTTCATGACCAGCTTTCGGGTGCGCAACCATAGCGCCGGTCACAGGGCCTCGCCCGTACGAAAAAAAAAACAATTAGTGTATGAAAAATAATTATCACCAACAGGGGTCTATTATGGATATTTTTCTGCATCAAATTTCGAAAGAACACAGTATTCAAAGTTAAAAATTGTAATGATAACATTCCGGAACTCATAGGGCAGCAACAGCAGGCGACCAACCAGGGCCTGAGACAATGTACATGTAACATGGCCTTAGATGAGCAAATAGAATAATTTAAGCTGTAAAAGTGAAACTATGCTAATTTGAAATCTCATATCTTGTATGTCTTGAAGAATGGCATACCATAATCTCAGAATTTTATCACATTTACATCCAAATGTATGAACTAAAAATTCACCCTGAAAACTTACTCAGGCAATACTGAGCCATCCTGCAGATCCTTTTACATACCCTCTAGAATTTTTTATCAGCTAAAAGTATACCTCATAGCTAACCGGAGAGAGTATTTTTTACCAGGCATATCTCACACAATTTTATACATAATGCACTGCATTTTCCCCCAGCATGCCAGAAAATTATATTATGTTTGAATACTGGGAAAATATCTCCCTGGTTAAAAGATGAGACAACGGGAAAAAAGATTCCTAGTCTGAAGTCAAGGGTAACCAAACAGACAGGCTCAAATTCCCAATATATTGAAGGTGGAACATTTGCACATGATAATTATGGATAATGTATTCAAAATAACTATGAAAATATTGTTTATTGGAATATTTGGCCACAAAAACATTGGACATACCAGAAAATATGTATATATGTACCAGAATATATATGTACTAATATGCAGTCCTCCCAGCAGGCCCCTTCAAAAAAGTAGGACATTTGCCAAAAAAAAAGTAGGACTGCTATATAAACAATTCATTCATGGGATACTTAGGGTTAATAATAATATTACAGGGGCGGCGGAAGGTGCCAAAATGTGGGAAGGGGGCGATCAACTATCATGGCACTTTAGGTGAGGGTCCAGGGGCCGCCTAGGCCTAGAAGCTCCGCACTCCTAGATGGCTGTAGACGCATTCTGGCCGATTTCCGGCATATAAAACAACATATCACTCTATATCAACTGCAGTTTGAGCTCCTCCCCTTCAATGTGAAATGTGCTACATGGGAAATGTCAATAAAAGTCAAAACGACAAACATAACTGAAAACCAAACGTTAGCTTTTATTATTGAAATCTGCACCCTCCCCCCATAATTGAAATCTGCCCCACTATCTAAAAGTTGATGTTGATTAAAAAAGTAGGACAAATGTTCAAAAAGTCGCAAAAGTAGGACAGTTTATCAAAAAGTAGGAAAAGTAGGACAACTGGGATGACTGAATATGTAGTGTGTACAATGTATCTACCAATAAATTCCTGAACACTGAGATGACCGTAACTTTCTCACATTTTAAACGTGAATTCTTTAGCACAAAATTTTATCAATGATGTAATACCCATAACATAATTACTTTTCTTTCACCCACAAGTATGATGGAGAGCAATGCTGCAATTCTTCTTCTATCAAAATTTCGGCGATTATATGTTAATATAATGAGCTTAAAAAACTGGAAAGATAGATTGTATTTATCCGTCTGTTCACGCTTCGTGGCAAATCATACAATTGACGAAAGAAGGCCATTTTCTGGTTAGGGTAATTTTATAAATTGGCCTTTTTATTTTAGTATATCAATTTGTTCTATTTCTCTCGGATCGAGTCTCGTACCGAATATATCTGGGAGACTGTCCTAATTTGCGCCCATTTCGCCATTCACCTTACCGCGTCAAGCTGGTTACAGATCATTTTTGTCCTGCCTCAATTTTGCACAAATTTAAAAATGGCGGCTTTACAGAAGTAGTACTCCTTTAGACTTCTGATTACACGATACATGCGCCGCTAACGTTTACCATGTATATGGAACTCGGGCAAATTATTAATCGACCTCTAAATACAGTCATAATTATTAGAATAAGAAGTGTTCGTTTTTAGATCAATACGTACGTACAAAATGTGGTACTCTTTTTTTCTGTGGACTCGTGTAGTAGCTAGAGGATTTCTCGTCAATGTAAGCCCAGCTTTTGGCTGAAAAGTGGTCACATGACCAAAATGCCAGTTCGATAGCAATGGCTAGTCGCAAGCCAAAAATTGGTCTGGCCTTAGCAAGGCTGCCATAATCTGTTTAATTTTCACACTTCTGTTAGTCACTGACCTCAGATTCAAACCTAAAATTACACTATTTAGAATGGGCCACTTGCGCTTTATTGGGAAACAAAGAGCCTGTGTTCTGTGATATGTCACTTAAGTTGCTTGGGTAGTTTTATTGCTGGCTGTCCTATCTCTTAACATGGGAGATTATTTTGAACCAGATACAAATCACAATTTTATACATATATGTTAGATTTTCCAGTATTCCAATGCCATTATCTTTGCATAGCGCGAAAATATAGTACATACATACAAAATTGTGTGAGTTATGCAAGCTCCTGTCATTGACTATTTATACCTGTTGCATATATCCCCACATCCACGACATGTTGCCTTGAACTTGCTGCAATTCATTCTCAATTGCTGATATCCTGCCGCGAAGACTAAAGCAGTGTGTGCAGCATTCCTTGGAATAAGATGCACCAACATCATCATGAGATGAGGGAAGGCGCAAACTAGATCCAATAATATTGCCTATTCCTGGCGCAGAAATATCATCAGATGATGACAACAGTGCAGCAGAGGTGAAAGCAGGCGATCCAGGAGTACAGGTTGCAACAGACATGGGCCATGCAGATTCAGATTGTGCAGACGGTGCAGATGTGGTGACAGATGGTGCATATAGATTAGACGTGGGAGAGGATAATGCCGACACAGGGCCACACGTGGTAGAACGTGGTGCAGATTTTGTGAAGTATGGTGCCAGTTCATGGACAGACGCAGCAGATGAAGGGGCAGATGATACATGAACAGATGCAGCAGATGAAGGTGCAGATACATGGGCAGACGTGGCAGATGAAGGTGCAAATGATACATGGACAGACGAGGCAGATGGTACAGATACTGTAGATGGAGCTGATGCAGTAGTAGACGGTGCCGATACAGTGGAGCAGGCATGGTTGATGATGCAGACAAGTTAGAGGAGAGGTCAGTGAAGATGCAGCGGATGCGGTGATAGGAGTTTGAAGTTGCAATAAACTTTCCCTCATATCGTTTGCTACTGACTCCAGTGTTTTGTCCCGAAATATTGACAACAAATGTCTCCCTATAATATACATAAACATATTACAAAAACTGAAGGTCAGTCGTTAACCCTTTCAGCATTAATACCACTCTGACGATCGGGTACAAAAACACCACCACCTTCTCCGTTGAATTTTGACCTTTTCAATCCATGTGAGCACATTCTCTTGCTATATAAATTTAATTTTGTGTGCTACTTTATGGGTTTTGCGACACTGAAGAGTAGTGAATATGGCTCATAATTTTTCCTATAAGTTTCTCATACAAACATTAATAACAGCATTTCAAAGACCAGCTGGCCGGTAATTTGAACGTCAGCAAGTAACTTTTGTCAAGGCATATAATCGGTGAAAGGGTTAAAAGTAAATCTTTACTCTCCTGATACATTTTTTATTTCCAGACAAATGCTCACAGGGAAATTCTCCGACAGTGGGTCTGAGAAAATAGAGTTGTCGATAGCACTGTGCTCCATGATTAATTGTTATCTTCTAGTACTTGATAATATATTTTAATTTTGTCAGTATGAAAATCCAGCCTTGTCGAATGAGAAGTGTATGTGGTTGTGAATCATTGCAAAAACCTACAAAATTCCATTCTGCCTCTCACTCTTATATATGGGTAATTCCAGCAGAGCCAACAACGAAATGATGAGTTCTGCATCAGGAGAGTACTATCTGTTCCATGAAAAAAATCAATGGCTTAGCTCAACCAAAATTGTAAAAGTCAGTCATGGGAATGAAAAATAACAGATTATTGTCCCTCTGCACATCAGATTGCAAATCCTGGGTTTATCACTTTCTTTAAAATCAAAATGTGGGAATCTGGCACTTCGCAATATTCAATCATCCAAGGTTTATTTCTTGCTCAAACACTCATAAACCCTCAGCCTGCCATACAGTTAAGTGACCCAATATAGCCAGCCTGAAATCTGCAATGTAGAACCTGTAGACAACTTCGCTCGCTTCTAATCTTGTGTCCATTGGCAGGCCTGCACAAATTTGAAATCCAGGTAACCTGAAAAAGGCTTACGCCAAAAAACTTTCCGGCAAGTTTTTTTGTTCGCGTAACCCGAAAACAGATTGTGCAATTGTTTTTTTTTGGGGGGGGGGGGGGTAATTCATTTAAAAAGTTCAATAATTCTAGGTCTTATACATGTAGGAGGCAGAATGTGTTCAGGCAAAAAAAAAATTACCTATGTTTCGCATTACGGTGTAAAAAAAATAGGGTCGGTAGGTGGGCATGAAATTTTATTTTGCTTCGAAATTTTATGTCCAGATCGTTCGGTGTGAACTACCCCTATCTTCCGTGGCAGCACAGACCACTGCGCTGTGTGACTGATTATCACCATGCAAAGCTTTCGCCCATCAAAGGATATCGCTAAAACTTTGCCGACTTGAAATGTTGAAAAATCGCCTAAGAGTTACCGACTGTGGTCGAACTTTGATCGACAAGAACGCACAATAATGGAAGTCGCCATGCACGCTCCGGCGAACTTGTGCGACTCCGACACAGAAGAGCCCGCACAAAGTTCAATAACTCCAACCGTCATTTACTGGTTATTAAGAAATTATCTCCCCTTCTTTTTACATTGCCATACACTTTTAGGGTCGGCGGCATTTGAACAGGGACCGTCGGGTAATGCGAAACATAGGTAGTTTTGGGGGAGGGGGGGGGGGTGCTAATCACAATCCTGCATGGTCTTAGTTTGTGAACTGTATTCTTTTCCATTTCTTTTGTTTTATTTTTGTTAAGGGTGGTTATTATTGCTTGTGCAGTTGTTTGACAAATAATGCTTTCAAATAAACGAAAAGGAAAGTCGATCAATTCTATTCTATTCTCTATTAAGAGCAAATGAGCGCCACAGTTCTGCATACCAAAGTCGGAAACCAATCACCATAGCATAGTATATATGCGCCAACCACGAAGAGCAGAGAAGAATGGTTGGCGTTTTATCAGCCGAGTCATAGTTCAATATTGTCAAAGAGTATTAACACCCTATTGAGGACAGGCATGGCAGGCTCAGGGAGAGACTAAAAAACTTCGGCTACTGCTTCAGGGACAAGTTCCCGTAGTTGCCGCGCACGTGGCAAATACTGCGCCATCCCACGCTAAGAATAGCCTGTTCAGGAGACTGAGACTTGATTCGCCGATGCGCAGTTCATGAGTTTGTCCTTGTGATGCAAGTCAGCGCCCAGATTACGACGATATCTGGTTGTTTTTTTGAAATTAGAAATATTTGTGAGATTGTATCAATTTTTATTCATGCTAACGGACACTGTATCCGCGCAAACTTTGCTCGAACGAAATGATCGTTCGCGAATTTGTGCAGCCCTGCATTGGTCACTGGATCAGGATTGATTTTGATTTATATGCAAGTTGCCTGAGAAAATCCGTATTGTATTGGCTGCCGCTTCATATTCTGAATTAACATCTCTAATAGCTTGAAAATTGTCTCCAAACATAACTTGACAACATTTTGGAGTAGTCTCTCTCAGAATGAGAGTGAAGATCGAAAACAAAAAAGACGAGTGTTGAGAAGAAAAAGTGTTGTTGTCGAGTTGACAAAAGTCAAATGATGTGCAAAGGCGCAAATCTGCCAGTTTTCAGTGAGGGCGGTTCGAGAATATTGATATGAATTGCACTCTTTTCTGGAACTTACCCTGACAAATAGTTCTCGAAAAGCCAAGATAGGCCTAAATGTAGAAGGTGAAAAGCTAAGGTTTTGTATTTTTGCATTTTATTTCTTATGTGTAACCAAATTCAATTCGATCAAAGAACTTTGTATGCTACTAGTGTTCGTTTTTTAATGCTCAGCAGGATTGAAGCCTGGTCAGAATCTATTGGTAACAAAGTTATACCAAGACAAAATGCTTTAGATAAGACGTCAATCATGAAAACCTTTGCATTCCACAATCAAAATACATTAATATTAAACAATATTTTAGCCGCAATCAAAATGCATTGATATTAAACAGTATTTTATCGGCGATGTTTATTACCTGGTCCATGAGGCATTAATCATCGTGACATCATTTCATGGTGGTCCCAGAGGCTGAAAACCATTTATGAGGATAATGAACTGCTTTAGAATGCAAAGACATTGTTTGTTTACTGTCATTCTTTTTCGTAAATCTTGGGTCAATACAGTTGTGTGACCTCCGAGAACAACTCGAAAAACGGGTTCTTGATTTTAGACCATTTCCAGACCATTGTCAACGTATGTATTTGATTCGTTCACACAGTCGTACGTCAAAGTGACGTGCCTAAATCTTGATTGAGTCATTGTGTGGTAGACAGGACACTGTAGCAACATCACACAGCCCTGCATTCACCCTCTGTAATATCTGTACCTTTGTATTGACCATGCCAATTTAGCCTACTTTTCATTCCATGAAAGAAAAATTGATGAAAGATGAAATTTCTAAAATGCTTAAAATACTTATCAACGGTACAATGTTTCATTTCTCACAGCCAGATGTAGAGTTCATGGTCTCATTTCAAAGGTCATTTCCTGTACTTGTGGCCTACATGCATGATTAGTGATTTAATGAATAACCAAACGAAAAAATTGGTTGTAAAGAAATGTCGTTGTTCGTCAACATTTATAAGGAACAAATTGAAAGTTATAAACGGTGCTCTCTCAAACCTTTTATGGAGTAGCAACTAAAGAAAACTGTCATTCACAGCTAACATATTCAATATCATGATTACAAAAAGTCAAGACGATTTTTTTCAGCAAAGGCTTTTGAAGGCTACAGCTGTGTCAGAATATCAGATGCTGAGAGGGGCTACCACTAAGTCATGTTGAAAGCAGAATTGCACACACTAAAAACATATTAAATCTCACCTGGGGCTCGAATTCACTGTGTGTTTTCTTTTTTTTTGAGGGGGGACTCGTACTTTTCTCTGCCGGATCTTCGAAGACAAATTGGCAATCAAATGATCATCCAACTAGCCTTAAAATCTATGTTGAAATATCTACAGTTCTATGTGATCAAATGGAGACCATTGGGGGTTGGCTATTTTTTTAATTACTTGGTTTTGCTTCTTCGGCACATACTCTACTTGTAGTGACATTTCATGGGCAAGACAACACTTTACTGGGGTCATGTGTTTGATGCACTTATAAATATTGTGAGAATTGATATTGGAAACGAGAAGGGGAAAAACGGGCCGGTTGGCTCTGTCTCACACAAAACTATGTCAATTGCTGGTCCTGAACAACACAACTTAGAAAGTGGACCGGCATTCAGAATCCGACAAAAGATTGAAAAGGCATTTGTCAATCTTGCAAACACCCTGCATGTTCACAAAACTCACTTGTCTGGTTTACCCTTAATAATACACTCCTGTCCTTTAGGATAGTTCCCTTGTCACCTACAATATAAATATTAAGTTAGAGGAGAGAAGTACATGTACACTGCAGGGTTCGAAAATTAAATTTCTATTGGGTAGCCGTTTGGCGAGTGAAGACGTAAATGTAGTCGCCACGATGGCGAGTGATTATTTTATTTACTCGCCAAGGCCTGCAGCATGTACTGTGCAAAAGAGTTATCACCCATGTCATACACTGTTGGTTCCTTTCCAGCGTGACGTGGTCAATCTCGCTCAGAAAATTAATTCAGTGATACGTAACTTATACATGTTATAAACGTGGGCTGATTGTTCCATTATCTGTTGCCAAATGTTGCAAGTGATCATACTGTTCAATTTTTCCGAACAATTAAAATCACGCTACTACCTCTTCAACATACACCAACCAGGAGAAGTGTGATTCAAACACCCCACAGCTACTGAGACACTGACATGGAAAAAAAATCAGGATGGCAACGATATGTGATACTTACTGAACGTGCGAACGATCTTGCAAGGATAAATTTGCCCCTCGTAAGGAGCCATGCACTTGTCCCCCTCACCCAAGTTTGCCGATGCTCCATCTAGATCAGATTCGATATCCTCCAATGTGTGGAGGTTTAAGGCATTACTCAGTATGTTGTCCTCCTCAAATCTGACAAGTGTCCAAGTAACTTGAAATATATCAAATATGTACATAATAAAAAATTTAGGTCAACGTAAAGGTAGCTTGTTCAAGTAGTACAAGCAAACCAAGCCTTAAAGATTCATAAACTTCTCAAGACAAAAACAACATTGAATAGGTTTTTTTCATTATGGCTCCCCATATCCTTTCAATGAAAATGGTGTCAAATAGTGCGCATTGGTAAAAACACCATGGAAACAGTGTTGTCCGCATATGGGTAGTGAGGGAAGGGTAAGACGATATGAATCTTGGCTTTAAAGCGGAAATTCTTCATGGACAATGACGGCCTGATTTGTCTGACCATGCCAAGATATACTGCTAATATCTACACCAATGAATTAAATAATTCTCGTAACATTTCGTTGATTTGAACCATGATTATACACGGATGAAACCAAGTATTTACATGTAAGATTCAAGCTATAACATACCTGGTTATATACTAACATGTGAACATTGTTTTCCCAGGGAACCTGATATATAGATCCCCCCCCCCCCTCTTTCTTCATGGAATTTAGATTAAAAACTCCTAAGGAAGTTGCACATAGCCAGGCCTATGTTTTCATCGTGCTTGGGGCAGCAGAATCAATTTGACCCGCATCTTCAAAATGACAATATGTAAACTCTCTAACTGGACATCTGTCCATAGCATCCGATTATTTGGATGAAAAAGCATCGGGGAAAGAGCACCTAGATACTTGTTCTCAATTTTAATATTAAAGATAAAATGATGAAAGGTTTGGTGAGTGGATTCAAGACCAGTGCACGTTCTGTGACTTAAAATTATTCGAACACAATAACTTTGCCCTCTGACATTTCTTCCGTGTGCAAATGCTTCAATGTCACAATTTTTGGTTACGCTATCACCAGTGGTAATCACACGGAATAAACGGCACGTATTTCGTTAAACCGGAAATGACTTCTCTATTGCGACATTGTTACAACTCAGCTAAGACCGATCGCAAATCATTAGATATTTTGTTTGACCATTAACATTATTCTATCACTGAAATATATCCCTTAAACCCTCCTTATTTCACGTAGATTTAACACTGAAGAGATCATACTCGTTTTTTGACTCAACGTCAGTTTGTCAGTGTGTACTAGTACCCGAGGCATTACCTTGCCGAATTGACAGGAGGAAAAACAACGCAGGTCGGTTGTTTGACATTTATTTGAGTTCACACAAACAGATGTTCCAATAAACCCAGAAAAGACTTACACAGATGTTTTATCACAAGAAATAAAAGGTGTTAATTAGGAAAGCGATCCGCAACTCCCCTGGTTCGGAACCCACACAACTATACTGTACATAGACTAGTGTGACTGTGGGTATATTTGCAATCCAAGCCAGACCTCTCAAGTTATAAGTTTGCCAAGGCGTGAGATTTGAGTATATCCACCCAGGATATACGAACCCCTTAAAATGCAAATTTGTAGGTGTTATTTCATACAATTTGTCGCATTTTTGCTTCATATATCGTACCATTGTACATTTCACCCTCCACGGAGGCTATAAATGGATACTTACAACTAAGTCAAGAAATTTTTGAAATCACGGACTCCTTTTTCTGCAAAATGGAGCAAATTTGAAAGATTCTTGGGTATTTTACAAATAATTTCATGAAAATGTCCAGATGCATGATATTTTGATATAGCTGCGTGAACGTTGGAATGAACTTTACCGCCAAAAAGTACTTCCACCGTAGTTCCAGTTCAAGTAGCTCAGTGCTCGGAAATTCTGAAACTCGTTTATCCGCATTCTCCCTTTATAAACTGATAATGATATCACCCTCTGCACAATTTTAACAGACCTGTGAAACATACCTTCATCTGGGTGGTAAGAGGTTTTCACCTTCCTTGCAGTTGCAGCCAGCTTGGCAGTGGTGGTGCACTGGCTCACACGCAAATGCAACAGTGCGAACTTCCTTTCGCGCGCGCGGTGAATGGTCACGTGGTTACCAGTATGGGCTAACGGTTAGCCTATATTGTAAACTGCTGCTATCTGGACCTCTCAACATAACTGAATTGTTGATTATACACGAAATATCAACGTGCTTGTATTATTTCAAGATGATCAGTCCCTATTTAATAATTACCTAGTCCGAAATGAATAAACAATGATATTTTATGGTATGAACAATAATATTGTTCGGTTACGTATCGCGCTCCATATTTTTTTTGGCGCCATGTGCCGTGAAAACCGCTTGAATTCGGAGTTTGGCAGGTCGCGGACTTGAGAAAAGTCGCGAGGCTCCGCTCCGTAACCCTCCTTTATCTCGGGTGGGGAAGGGCAAAATGCGGTTTTGAGATTCGTGAATTTTTTAGATTCGTGAATATCATCAGCAAAACATGTATTTTCGGGAATCCGAGGGGACTGGGTTCCATTTAGGGTTAAGTTTGTGTTGGAAGCTGAAAGTAGAAAGTGGAACAAAGACCAGTGTCTTAAGAAATCAACGGACTGTATTCATGGCGATGCCATGGTGTTTTACAGCTACCAATCGGAGGCAGTCAAAACCTCGTTTGATATGCTCCTCAAAGCAATGGAATGTCATTATAACAGTAGGGAACCTCCGCGTGTAGTTAGGCAGCGTTTGCAGGCGGAAGAGCAGGGTCCGGAGGACACTTTAGAGGAGTTTGCTTTTAGATGCGCTAGGTTGGCAAGGGACGGGTATCCGAATGCACCGGAAAAGATCATCGAGTCGGTAGCGGTGGAACATTTCCTCATGGGATGCAGTAAAATACAGGCTGTGAGATTTGCGATGGAAAAGAGCCCCACAACAATCTCGGAAGCCTTGAGTTATGTGAACTCCTCACGATATAATCTGAGAGACTTGAGTTTTCAGACGGTCACATGTAGGACTGTTAATGTTGATTCAGCGGGGGAGGCTTTTCCTGATGCTTGTAAGGCAGAAGGTCACCACGACCCTTCCGTCCACCACGACTCTGCTACTCGTGCCGTAAACCCGGCCACATAAGTCGTTTTTGCCCTGCTAGACATGGTTTAGATGGGTGGGCTGAATTAGCAACTGTAAATGACGGGGTGGGGTCGTCCACGGGGGACGAGGCAGGTGTTACTGAACTTACTGCAGCAGTTAGAGATGTTGCCCTGTCTCGTTCCCAGGGGTGGGCGATGTCCATTCCAGCGAAGGTTGGGTCTGTGCCGGTGACTGCTCTGGTGGACACGGCCGCCCAAGTCACCGTCATGAGTGAACATTTATTTGCTAGGTTGGGTCTCCAGGGGTTGTCTTCGCCTATCCGGTTAACTGGTGCATTTCGAGGAATGACCAGTATGGGAATGCTAGTTCGGCAGGTCCCATTGTCCATCTCCGATTTTCAATATACTGGAAATATAGTGGTGGCACCCTTGGTTGACGACCTGTTGCGAGGCTTTGATTTCCTGTCAGCCTATGGATGTGTTGTAGATTTTAGAGATAAAGCCTTGGTTATTGGGGACACCAAGGTTTTTGCAGTTTGAATTTTTATGGGATGGTGACTTGTTCAATGTGGGCTCCATTTCGCTCTGCCAGTAACTGATAATTGGTGACGCATCTTGTGTATGTGTCTAAAGAGATGTAGTATAGTATCAGTTTTGTGGGGATATATGGATGTGTGCCATCACGTGTATGTCGTGATGGATGTATTGTATTAGGTTTTGATTTTCTACGTGAAATTATCCTATTTAGGGGTTGATTTGATTTGACATTGGGCGTGTGGTGCGCACACACGTTTCTGGCTCTTCGTGAGTACGCCCTTGAAGGGTCCTTCCACTCGAAATTCTTGGCTGCTGACGAAGGCGAGCCTTGAAATTATTAGGGAAGGGTGAATGGGGAGCTCAATATATAGTCTGGACAGCCAGTAGTTTAGAGGCTTGTTCCAGTAGTGGATTGTATGACGGACTGGTGCTTATTGCGGCCATGTAGCTGGTAGGCTGGCCTGCCAATTTATAGTCTGGATTCCAGTCGTGGGTTGGATGGTGTTCTCGTATTTATTGCGGCATTGTAGCTGGTAGGCTGGCCTGCGGATTATATTTTTAAGAATTAAAGTGAGTAGTCCCATGCGGTTGGTTGTGTTTATTTGGGCTGTTAAGCTGGTAGGCTGGCCCGCGGATTATATTTTTGAGAAATAGCGATCATTCCCATGAGGCTGACCATTTGAGCGAGATTTTTAGTGGGTTTGGGTGTAATTATAGACAGTCTGTTAATGAGACTGGACTAGTGGGTGGTTACCATTTTATTGAAGTTGGGTGCTTTTAGGGAGCAGTGTACCTTTGTACACTGCATGTTACGGATTTTGACACATGTGATATAACATGGAGAATTCACGTCTTTGTCTCTTGTGTTTTAGTAATCATTGGCGGCGCTAGAACAGCGGTTGTCTGCGATGGGAAGGGTTCTATCTAGGCTAAGTAAGACCTTCGCCAAAAAGAAAACGGGGAGGGGTGTTGTAGAGGTAGCTTTACGCTCGTGAATGTTAATCCCTGGCGTGTCGAAATAAATCGTGTATGCCCGGGGATTGCATGATTTCCGGCTATAGTTCCGATCATTACCGAGCCGAACCGGTTTGGTCCCGAAGAGAGAGGTTCGGAATACTTCGGGGCACGGACGATTCGAGAGTCTGCACGCTCTCTTGGTCAGATTGGGTTGGGACTTTGAATGAACGAGACACACATATAGAATTCGGGCTGGTTGGAGGGAAGATTTTAATGGGGGATCTTTTAGCTCTATATCGTTCTAGGTGTTGCTAGGCGGGGCACACCTATTCTACTACAATATTCTACGCCAATGTTGGGGGGTATTTCATAGCTATCCATATATATCGAATAATTATTTTAAGCTTATGGTTTCTCGATGTTCTTTCAATTCTATCTGGTTCGTTGTTGAATAGAAACCTGTAGTGTAACGAGTTTATTTCTTTTATTATATTATCTGGAAAGCTTAGTATGGCAAAGAAAGGGTGTAGGAACTTTGATAGAGCAAGTGATTTTATTATAGCAAGTTTGCCCTTGATATCAAATTCCTGAGTCTCGCTGTATGTAGTATTATTTTTCTTTAGCTCATCTAATTTACCGAGATAATTTATTTTCCACATATCGTGAAAGTTAACTGTGGAAAAATTGGCACTCATTATATTAAACCCGTTTACTCAGTCAAGCTATGTATTACAACAGAGCCTTGGGTCTGTACCCGATAAAGAGCTTATCCAAATCGCCTTTGTTTTCTCGATATTAATTTTGAGGCTTGGATAATTATAGAAAATCGTGAGGATATGTAATGCTACCTCTGCACATAGTAGAACATTATATGGGGATATCAAATGTCCTTGCGTGGAATCTCGATGTAAGGCAAAACATGATGGAGGTTATCATTCTGCATGATGCGAGTAATTGCAATGTTAAAAACAGTTTTATCCATTTTTGAAAGCTTTGCCATATTGAAATATTTTAAAAGTGAGTTGATAAAGTCTCAGGCTACTCAATGGATTACTTTTTCGATAATATCGATGAATAATAATAAAATAATAATAATAAGACATGCATGTCTTATATAATTCGAATCAGGCATGTCATATAATTCGAATCTTTTCTCCAACGTATCTGACTGAGATAAACCCCATTTTGGTCTTCATTCACTATTTTATCAAGCAAGATAAACCCCTTTTGGTCTTCATTCACTATTTTATCAAGCAAGTTCAGCAAATTTTGAAATGATGTCTGGTCTTCTTTGGATTCGGAAGACATGTCATTACTCCTTGTGTCTTATGCATATTAAAATGAGATTTCCTAAGTCATTCCAAAACACTAACAAAATTATGAAGAGAACCCGTCAAGACATCACTTTTCATACTTTTAAAGCATTTAACTTAATTCCATGTAGGTTAGTAATCCTTCTAATTTATCTTTTTTTGTTATCCAGACTCAACTTTGATATCAACTTATTTGTGTAGTTTCTCTTTTGTAGACTTAAAGGTACTTGGAATGCTGTTTTCCCTTATTCCAACCAAGGTGCCTTAGTTCTGTCCATCACACCCTTACCCCTATTCTAACCAAGGTGCCTTAGTTCTGTCCATCACACCCTTCTCCCCCTATTCTAACCAAGGTGCCTTAGTTCTGTCCATCACACCCTTACCCCTATTCTAACCAAGGTGCCTTAGATCTGTCCATCACACCCTCCCCCCCTATTCTAACCAAGGTGCCTTAGTTCTGTCCATCACACCCTTTTCCCCCTATTCTAACCAAGGTGCCTTAGTTCTGTCCATCACACCCTTTTCCCCCTATTCTAACCAAGGTGCCTTAGTTCTGTCCATCACACCCTTTTCCCCCTATTCTAACCAAGGTGCCTTAGTTCTGTCCATCACACCCTTCCCCCTATTCTACCAAGGTGCCTTAGTTCTGTCCATCACACCCTTCCCCCCTATTCTAACCAAGGTGCCTTAGTTCTGTCCATCACACCCTTACCCCTATTCTAACCAAGGTGCCTTAGTTCTGTCCATCACACCCTTATCCCCCTATTCTAACCAAGGTGCCTTAGTTCTGTCCATCACACCCTTCCCCCCTATTCTAACCAAGGTGCATTAGTTCTGTCCATCACACCCTTACCCCTATTCTAACCAAGGTGCCTTAGTTCTGTCCATCACACCCTTTTCCCCCTATTCTAACCAAAGTGCCTTAGTTCTGTCCATCACACCCTTTTCTCCCTATTCTACCAAGGTGCCTTAGTTCTGTCCATCACACCCTCCCCCCCCTATTCTAACCAAGGTGCCTTAGTTCTGTCCATCACACCCTTATCCCCCTATTCTAACCAAGGTGCCTTAGTTCTGTCCATCACACCCTTCCCCCCTATTCTAACCAAGGTGCATTAGTTCTGTCCATCACACCCTTACCCCTATTCTAACCAAGGTGCCTTAGTTCTGTCCATCACACCCTTCTCCCCCTATTCTAACCAAGGTGCCTTAGTTCTGTCCATCACACCCTTACCCCTATTCTAACCAAGGTGCCTTAGTTCTGTCCATCACACCCTCCCCCCCTATTCTAACCAAGGTGCCTTAGTTCTGTCCATCACGCCCTTACCCTATTCTAAATCCGTGCCTTGTTCTGTCCATCACACCCTCCCCTATTCTAACCCAAGGTGCCTTAGTTCTGGTCCATCACGCTCCTTTCTCTATTCTAACCAAGGTGCCTTAGTTCTGTCCATCACACTCCCTTCCCTATTCTAACCAAGGTGCCTTCTTAGTTCTGTCCATCACACTCCTTACCCCTATTCTAACCAAGGTGCTCTTAGTTCTTGTCCATCACACCCTTCCCCCCTATTCTAACCAAGGTGCCTTAGTTCTGTCCATCACACCCTTACCCCTATTCTAACCAAGGTGCCTTAGTTCTGTCCATCACACCCTTATCCCCCTATTCTAACCAAGGTGCCTTAGTTCTGTCCATCACACCCTTCCCCCCTATTCTAACCAAGGTGCATTAGTTCTGTCCATCACACCCTTACCCCTATTCTAACCAAGGTGCCTTAGTTCTGTCCATCACACCCTTTTCCCCCTATTCTAACCAAAGTGCCTTAGTTCTGTCCATCACACCCTTTTCTCCCTATTCTACCAAGGTGCCTTAGTTCTGTCCATCACACCCTCCCCCCCCTATTCTAACCAAGGTGCCTTAGTTCTGTCCATCACACCCTTACCCCTATTCTAACCAAGGTGCCTTAGTTCTGTCCATCACACCCTTATCCCCCTATTCTACCAAGGTGCCTTAGTTCTGGGTCCATCACACCCCTCTCCTCTATTCTTGGAAATTCAAGGTGTTTTAGTTCTTGTCCATCACACTCCTTGGCCCCTATTCTAACCAGCAGCTCAGTTCTGTCCATCACACCCTTATCCCCTATTCCTAACCAAGTGTTCTCAGTTCTGTCCCACCCATCGCCACCCTTCTAGCCCCTAGCTCTAACTAAGGTGTGGCTAGTTCTGTCCATCAGCACCCTTGGGCCTCGGCCCTAACCAAGGTGCCTTTTGGCTCCCAGTCCATCACACCCTTTTCCCTATTCTAACCTTTGTCAAAGTGCCTTAGTTCTGTCCATCACGCCCTTCTCCTAGCTCACCAAGGTGCCTTAGTTCTGTCCATCACACCCTCCCCCCCTATTCTAACCAAGGTGCCTTAGTTCTGTCCATCACACCCTTACCCCTATTCTAACCAAGGTGCCTTAGATCTGTGCATTACACCCTTATCCCTCTATTCTAACCAAGGTGCCTTAGTTCTGTCCATCACACCCTTACCCCTATTCTAACCAAGGTGCCTTAGTTCTGTCCATCACACCCTTTTCCCCCCATTCTAACCAAGGTGCCTTAGTTCTGTCCATCACATCCTTCGCCCCCCTATTCTAACCAAGGTGCCTTAGTTCTGTCCATCACACCCTTCCCCCCGATTCTAACCAAGGTGCCTTAGTTCTGTCCATCACACCCTCCCCCCCTATTCTAACCAAGGTGCCTTAGTTCTGTCCATCGCAGCCTCCCCCCCTATTCTAACCAAGGTGCCTTAGTTCTGTCTATCACACCCTTTCCCTTATTCTAACCAAGGTGCCTTAGTTCTGTCCATCACACCCTCCCCCTATTCTAACCAAGTGCCTTAGTTCTGTCCATCACACCCTTCCCCCTATTCTAACCAAGGTGCCTTAGTTCTGTCCATCACACCCTCCCCCCCTATTCTAACCAAGGTGCCTTAGTTCTGTCCATCACACCCTTTTCCCCCTATTCTAACCAAGGTGCCTTAGTTCTGTCCATCACACCCTTTTCCCCCTATTCTAACCAAGGTGCCTTAGTTCTGTCCATCACACCCTTTTCCCCCTATTCTAACCAAGGTGCCTTAGTTCTGTCCATCACACCCTTTTTCCCCTATTTTCCCTCAGTTCTTCAAGTTCCGTTTTAACACTATCTAGCTTTACGCCTGCTATATTTGCATAGTTGTCTTGAATTCCTTTCTCGTTAAGTTTATTTCTCTTTTCCTGTCTTTCTTCTTCTATTGAGGCATAACTAATCTTTCATTTTCAGGAATAATGTGTCTAAAACAACTGGCCGTTCAGGCGAAGTTGTTTATCTTGATTGGGGATATTTTCCAAGTTTTGCCGATTATAGACCAGAGGTGAATATTCTTCAATAGACTGACTGATTACGAAATATTTATTTTTCTGCAGCAATGAACAATTTAATTTCCATTATCCCTTACCCCTGTCATAATTAGTGAAGCTACATTCAACGGTATTGCTGAATGGTCAGGGCTGTAGCTTACAATAATTTGGAACATAGAAGTCCACGTCCCCCGCAGCAGCAGCACCAGGTTCGGAGCTGCTGATGGGGGGACGTGGGCCTCTATGGTCGATTTTTGAAGTAGTGGAAAACATCTTTTCTCTTTTTCATCAGCCAATCCTTGACAATTCATGCTAACTATACTTTTTTTTATTTGTATCTAAACATCGTTCCATACTTGATTGAAAATAGGTTCGCCTATTTTTCACGCTTGACTGGGTATGGTAGAAAAACATTCATACATTTCAGATAGCATGTAATCAGAAGTAATATGCAGAAATGATAAGGCACCATGCTCCATACAAGTATACAAAATATAAGAACACATATATCCCGACATATGCAAGTAAATTAGTTTGAAAGATCTCGGAGGGGGGGAAACATGCAAAATTATAATAGTTAAAGTAATTGATAGTGGTCAATAATAAATTAGAAAAGATTCGAACTGTTTGTTAAAACAGCAGTCAATGTGTATTATATCCTAAAGAAAAGAAAGAAAAAAGTTTAGAGCCTCACACATAAAAATAATGTCATTCATGGGATGTTTCTTTGTTTATAGAGTTGCTTGAATTTCTCATTAAAAATATCTATGTGAAATTTGGCAACAAAATATATCAGCAGCATATAGGTATTCCAATGGGTACTAATTGTGCACCCCTGTTGGCTGACCTGCATCTGTTCTCTTATGAATATGACATTATGCAGGCGCTTTCAAAAACCGATCCATTCAAAGCCCGTTCCTTCTCGTTCACCAAACGCTATATAGACGATCTTCTCGCTGTGGATAATCGCTATATAAATGACTCAGTGAAGGATATATATCCACCTTCACTGGATTTGAAGGAAACTACAGATAGCCCTACAGGCACATCTTATTTAGATCTCTACCTCTATAAAAATGAAGCGGGTATTCTCTCTCGTCGACTTTATGACAAAAGAGATGATTACAATTCGACATCGTAAACTATCCCTTTCTGGATAGTAATATTCCAGTGGGACCTGCATATGGCGTATACATATCTCGCTTAGTAGCATTTGCTAGATCCTGTGTTAAATGTGATGATTTTAATCAACGTCACAAAACATTGTTGCAGAAACTTATAAAACAGGGCTATTCCACCAAGCGCCTCCACTCAAAGTTTCTCAAATTTGGCGATACATATCGCATGCTGATAGCAAAATACGAACGTAGCGTGCAGTATCTATGGGGCTGTGTTTCGTAACATGTGTCTAATTCCGCTTAACCCGGGGCTAGGGGCCGTATGAGCCTATGTACTTCAAGATCCTCATTGTACTCATATGAACAGTCACAATCGAAGCGTGACTGAGGTACATCATTTTTAGATGACGACTCTATAACGAATATTATGGATTAAGAATACTGATCAGCGATACGGATTTGATATTTTGGAACATCATGATGTCTTGCCGGCATCATTGAAAACTGTTGACCGCTTCTCTCTTGCAGGAAACAAGCCTATGTTTATGTATACTTTTGTCTTTTTGAATTTGGTGCTAATACTGTTATATGGAAATGGAATAGGTCTTTGGATTATGGACGAGGATATTCTCTAATGGACGACGGCTGGATTATGAATGACGGACTAGACGCTTGTAATTTCAAGCAAAACATAATTATATTCAACATGAAACGCATGAAAACCAGCTCGAAAAATACATCTAAAAATATACTCTCCCCAAACGATCACACACGACCGAATAGATTTTCCGCTACACAGCCAGAAAAACGGTGTTGGTCCAACACCATTTTTTAGTGTTGAGGCCAGTTCAACACCAATAAGTGGTGTTGAGAAACGGTGTGGACATAATTCAACACCAAAATGTGGTGGTGAGGCCAGTTCAACACCAAAAAACGGTGTTGAGAAAATGGTGTTGACCCAATCGAGACCAGTTCAACACCAAAAAACGGTGTTGAAAGAATGGTGTTGAAAATCTAACACTGAAAATTGGTGTTAGACCAGTTCAACACCAAAAAACAGTGTTAAGAAAAGGAGGTGTTTCGACACCAGTTTAACGCCAAAACGGTGTTAACAGAATGATGTTAAAATTCCAACATTAAAAAAAAACAAGGGTTATGTGAAACCCGGCAGGCTCGCCGTTTTGGTTTACGCCAATAAGAATGTTACCAACTACAAATTGATATTTGAATTTACTTCAATTTCAAAATTTCCAATTTCAATTTAAGAAAAATGCAATTTGAATTGCCAGCCCTTATAAAAAATACCATGGTTTACAACAGATTGAACCATGGTAACCACGGTAATACCATGGTTGTCATCGTAATAACATGGTACAGATGTACCATGGTTCAATGTACCATGGTTACTCTGTTCAACTATGGTAATACCATGGTACAGATGAACCATGGTTCAATACACCATGGTTAACCACTTTGAACAATAGTAATAGCATGGTACATAACAACCATGGTACAATATACCATAGTTAATCAAAATATTATTTCCCCGATTTTTTGGCGTAATTTTGTTAGTGACAAAAAATACAATTGGAAGGATTTCAATTTACGACAAATAAATGAATGGATGCAAAGTTATATGCCTGTGAATAAAGTTGAATGGCTGACAGAATGGCTTAGAAACCGGTAAAGTTAAACAAATGATGTTTACCAAATGTACTGATTGTAATTTGTATAAGCATGCCAATAGCGCCACGTGGTGCGAGGCAGGAGAGAAATGTTGACCTCTGAACAGTTATATATTCGGTACTCTGATGAACGCTTGGCCTGGAACAAAAGACATTCTTATTTTCCTGGCTGGAATCAGTGAGGCTTATAGCATGTTTAATTGTGATCCCTGCATTAATTATGGAGATAATAAACAAGGATAGAGTCTCCCCGTAGTTCCCGCAAATAGGAAATTCAACTCCGCAAACTTTGACCCTGCAGAGCTACGGCGTTGGTCTTGCTTCGATGAGAAGACGTCTCACGAATAGACTGGCTGCCGACCGCATGACAAAATTGCGTTTTGAAAGACAAGATTTTTGTAGCTGTCAGGGAGAAAAGTGATGAAAATCTTACTAGCCACTGTGCTGATGAATAAAATATAGTTTTGAATATCCCTAAAATATGCATATATTCGGCAAAACTAGCTGCCTGGCGAATAGAAAAGGGAAATGTTCGGATAGCTGACAGTCAACATGTGCTTCAAAGCTTTATACGATTTTCCCTAAATTTGAAACGAATACGGAATTCTCAACTTTGATATAGGAGTATTTTTATCAAAAGGATTTGTCAGTTCAGTAGTTCAAATTGCCGAATAAATCCTTCGTCGGATTTCGACTTGTCAGACAACAAAACGTACACTAGTCAGGCTGACATTACGTCGCCGGGATTCTCTATTTTATTTTGTGTTTATCTGCGGTGATCAGTCAGGCTATTCGCCTCTTTCTCATGTGTCGATCACATGACCTGCTGGGTGAGTTCCGGTCGTTTGACGTCGTAAGATTTGCATGGAGCATGCTAGTTTTTCGCTGACAGCGTCTGTTCCTTTATGAGTGAAAATTATACAAGTCGTCTTGCTCGAAAGCTAATGTACTTCTGAAATATTATCTACCAGAATCAAACTGCAAAACTACGTTTTAAAAATAATTCCCATTGACTTCAATGTTATTTTCGCGACCGTCAAATCTCCCGCAGGTTACGTCCCATAAGATAAGATAAGATAAGATAAGATAATTTTTTATTGTACAAGCGTCAATGACTGACAGAGTACAAAATTCACATAACTATAACAACAGGTCAATTAATTCCAAACTTACAGGACATATCATATGTATCATATTCCCATATGCCGTCGGCTGGAACTCACACAAAATGTACCACGTGACTGCACTTGTGCATCTCCCGAATTGTTGCTATACTTCGTTGATTTCCGTTTTTTTCCCCCGAATGGCTGATCGATTCCGTCAAGTGTGAGATCGTAAACGAGGCTTCTCATACAACAATCATGGCGGAAGGCCTGCGAAATGCAATGGGACTATAGTTACTCCATGCAGTTCTCTGTCGAACGACAGAATGGGGATTATTGTTCGCGGAGTGAGATTCTAGCATTAATTTAGGGCTCCTAACTCGCCAAATTGTTGACACTCGTTGCTCGAGTCTCCCGCTGAGCAGCACGGCGTCTAGTCAAAGTTTGAAGGGTCCGAGATTAACAACAACACCACCAACAACAACAGCAACAACAACAGAGACGCCTCAAAGCCCTCGTGAAGTCATTCAACAATGAAGTCGTGGCTTGCTTCGTTCGTTTCACCTTGTAATTATCAATTTTAAAAAGCTGAAAAGTCCAATCGCCTCCAAAAAAAGGCACTGGTTCGACATAAGTATCTCGATAACCGTCCACGAATAAGTTGACTGAACTATACAACCATGGCATGCAAACTACGAGGATAATGCTCTGGAAATAGCCGACACTTCTCGCATTACAATGATTCCCGGGACTTCGAATCCATATGCGAGTTGAAATGGCCACGGCGCAATACAATAGTTTTCCAGCCAAAGTTTTGAGATTCAGTGGTAAGTACTGTAATAAATAAAATTATGTAATTCCGAGTGTTATATATGTTCAATGTATCACTTGATATCTCATTTTTGTTTACCATATATTTGTTGTTGTTCTTTATCATATATTTGTAGAATGGCCACCTTGCTTTAATGCTGAGCAACAGGAAAACGTAATGGAGGGGGGGGGGGGCCGGGGGGACTGGCCCCTCCACTTTTTGGGGCCGCAGTGTTATAAGTCCTATCTTAGATAGCTCCGGTTCGATATTTAACATGGCTGGTATAGAATTCAGTCCCCCTTCCCCTTTCCAAATGTGCTCCATGGCTCCTGTAAACAATTCGATTCATAGCATGAATAAGAGGGGGATAACATTAAGCATGTTGTTAACATTAAGTTATGTGATATTTCACTATTTCAGACAAGCGTCCCGAGCTGAAGTCCATACTGGACAGACTTTTGGATGGAGAGAATATATCCGACATTAGGAAATCCCTTGGTAGGCTGGGAAGAGAACAGAGAGGCAAACGAACGATATCCACAAGACAATCCTCCAGTTCCAAAGATGCGGTAATTCTTTAACAAGTGAAAAATCAGCTCAAATAATAATAACTGTCCTTCAAGGATGTGTATTCGCCACAACACACCTCAGAAGAATTTCGATTGCGGAACTGGATAACTGTCTGTATGTTTGATTTTCTCCTTGTATTTCAGGGGCCGCGGAGCTGGGGGGGGGGAAGCAGTCCAACATTTAACTTGACCGGTATAGAGTTCAGCCCCCTCACTTTCAAATGTGCTCTGCGGCTCCTGAATTGTAACAAGGTGTGATATGGCTATAACTGATTGTTTCTAGCATACATTTTTTTCTATTTCATCAAGTATTCTGTCGCAATAAATGAGCATTTAAAAAAATTATTGTGACAGTTATTTTCCATAATTAAAAAAACCCACAGAATGCAGATATGCATTATGTATGCTAGATTATTAACTCCTCACTGTTATCTTTAATGAATTCATTTTGTATTTTTAGAATGAAAGCCCAAGAAAGACAAACAAGAAAAGCAAAGTAACTAGCGAGAAGAGGGCTGAAAGGGACATATTGTCGATTCTTAAAGAAAGAAATTGCCAGAAACAGGTATGTACATAAGGCTGCAGTGTCCAATAAACACTTCTTTATGTGGCAATTATATTTTCATTGGTGAAGCGTTAATGTGTTATATCTCATGATCCAGAAAATGTGAATATGTGTCAAATTTGCCATATCTTTCAGATCAAATGTATTTATTGTTTACAGATCAATAGCACAATCATACAATATTATACAATTATATGATCCCGATGAGGTAAATATGCTTTATGTACTAGTGAAAAACAATATTTGCCGAGACCAAGGGTTCCCACACAAGAGGAAGTAACTCAAAATGTATATTGAGTAGATCACCGCCCTTGTCTTATCATGGTCGTGATAGTGTTAAAGTAATGTAAACAGGCTTCAGTTTCAGGAGTGCTGATGGTAACCTCTCAACAGGTTACCATGAATTCTACACTGGTAACCTGTGGGAACCTATTGCATAATTATTAACCTAATGTCATATTCTTAGTCAAAATTATGGGGACCTGAAAATAGGTTACCACTATTTTTCATATGGCAAGCTCCAGGCAACCTGATAACAGGTTACCACCTTAAATTGAGGCCTGTGTAAATCTCTAGTTTTCAACTCTTCCAATACAAAAGGAAGTAACTATAGGTTTTACTCTCATTAATCATACTCATGTCATGGTTTCATTTAGAATATTTGTTTGGGGGCCTTTTGAAATATTTTCCTTGAAAAGAAGTGAAGCCAAATTACTCAAAATGTAGTGTATTTGAAAGAACTTGGAATATTTCAAAAGGAATAAAGAATTAATCATTTATTTTTTGTGAAAGGCCTACATGGATTCCTGTTTTTGTTTGACTTTATCCTTCTTGTCGACCAAAACTAAAATACAACCTTCACCACTTCCTGCCTCGTACATATTAGGTTTACAAATTCTTATGGTAATCCAGCAGTACCATCCCAGCAAGACGACATCCGATATCCATTATTACATGAGGGAGAAACTGAACAACTCGGCGAAGAATTTCATCAGGAAACAGAAAAAACTCAACAGTAGATATGTGATATGATACGGCTTATAGCATTGGACACACCGGTTCTCCTCAGATCACCAAAGTTAAGCAACGTTAAGCTCGGTCAATACTTGGATGGGTGACCGGGCGCTATACAGGCTGGACTGATTAATGTCCAGGGTAATGAGAACTGTGAGCACTCGCGTTCTGGCCGATGTAGGCTCCGTCATGATATGACTGAAACAAGGTTGAAAACGACTCTAAACCCTACTTCTTTCTCTATCTACACCTAGTAAACATACTAGTATACGGAACCAAATTGACAGCTATATGCTATGTTTGCATGATTTCTTATTAAACCTTTATTAATCACTTCAACTGCTTTAGTTTCTTGAGCATTCAGTCTCTTCAATTCATCTGATGTGAATGCAGATTGGTCAATTTTATCATCGTTTTACCATGGTGTATGCAGTTTGTCACAGTACATGTGCCATGTAAAGCCATTGAATCTGTAAAGCCATGGTACATGTACTGTGGTCATAGCACGGCACCATGGTAGAGCCATCCTACATGTAGCATGGTAAAACAATGGTTCTATGGAAAAACTATGGTACTAGTGTTCGGTTTGTTCTTTTCTGTATAAGGGAAAGTAAGCTTGCTCAACAGTGAAACTTTGCACAGTAGCTAAACTTTCACACTGCATTGAATGCCCTTTATCTGTATATACTGGAGATTTATATTGGTCATGTGAAAGGGACGGCAAGTTCACACTAGGCCGATGGGATCAAGTGTGGCCGTGGCCTCTAGTTATACATGAGTGTCATAATGTCATACAATGAAATATTACAGATTGCGTTTTATAATATATGTTCTTTGTCTATCAATCTTGTTTTGGTTTTTCATTCACCTCAATTGATACACCCTTTCCAGTTTTGATGCGGACAACACCAAATAACAGCGTTAACTAACACCGATAAATGGTGTTGAAGCGGGATCAACACCGTTCTGCAGTGTTGATTGACAAGTGCAGATGCTGGTTCAACACCAATTAACAGTGTTACATAACACCAATAAATGGTGTTGAAGCTGGCTCATCACCCTTTTTCAGTGTTGACTGACAAGTGCTGATGATGGCTCAACACCAATTAACAGTGTTATCTAACACCAATAAATGGTGTTGAAGCTGGCTCAACACCATTTTTCAGTGTTGACTGAGAAGTGCTGATGCTGGCTCAACACCAATTAACGGTGTTAACTAACACCAATAAATGGTGTTGAAACCGGCTCAACACCATCTTTTAGTGTTGACCGACGAGTGCAGATACTGACTCAACACCGAATAACGGTGTTAACTAACACCAAATAACGGTGTTAACTAACACCCATAAATGGTGTTGGGGCAATATGGTGTAGGCTCTAACTCAACACTGTTTTTTGGTGTTGAAGTCAACACCAATTTTTAGTGTTAATTAACACCATTTTTCTGACTGTGTATAGCCACTTCAAGTGCACCGCATTCATAGAATATATTCTGCAATCGTCAGTTAAGATGATATCTTCTTCACTGAATGTGTGATGTATTCAGACAATATGTTTCAATGAACCATGTGAAAGAATGCGATATCGAAAAAGGGTCCAAAAGATGCCTTTTTTGAAATGACGTCATCATAGCTTCCATCTTGGATTTTTTTCTACATTTTCTAGTAGAGCAAGGTTATAGCGTGGTAAGTTTCAGACCAGTGGTTCAAGGGGTTAAAAAGTTAGTTGGGGGGAGACGAAATGACTCCTCCCCCCCCCCCCCCGCTCCGTCGAGGCCTGAACTGATCCCAAATTACTCAGGCCAGATAGGATTAAAATTCTTGAAAAAAAAACCCTTTATTTCAGAGAATTGTGGTCATTAGAAATTTTCGTAACATTCCCTGTTGTATGTCAAACATGACAATCCCGAACTTCAACACCACAAATAAGAGAGAGGAGTAAGCTTATAAAATATACTATTTCACTCTCTTTTACGTTAAACGAGATATGGAGCGACACTGGTCATTTCGCTAAAACCCCCATGTTCGTATAATACACCAAGTCAGTTTTACGCTCCCCCCTAAAACTAGCCTTGTTAATTCTGTTCATGACATAACTGAGTATTATTTAGACTGCCTAAAGCATTCAAAATATGATGTGTACCTTTCATTTACAAACCAATCAGAACAGATTTACGTTTGTGCATGCACAGTATAGCTGCTTCATTTCTGTCAATATTCATGTCAAAAACCCACTTCTATGACACAGTCACGCTGAAATTCAAATGGATTCTAGGTCCAATTCTAGGTTATTTATAAATTTACAACCTCCAGTAGAAGACAGTTGGTGAGCTAATCTACCAAGGCCAGTTCGAAGTACAAGTGTAGAAATTGAATTTGTTTCCAAAGATACAAAACTCGAACTCGAATGTGATTATCTCCCCCAGTTTCTAGGTCATTGTCTGTCATCAGGCAATGTCAGACAAATAAAGCATTAGTGTGAAGGGCCATCTGTGGCTGTAAGACGCTCCATATATATTTCCGCAAGAACAAACACAGTTCAACCGTGATTTACAATAAAACATTGAGTAACTGTACCTTAATTCAAGGTTACACATATTCAGCATATTAATTAAGGTAATCTCTCATTAAATATCCGGAATTATTATACCTCATGTAAATTCGCAATGTTTTCATTGTTTGGCAGCCTGTCACGTCTCATTCTACAAACCGTGATGTTCAGTGATGATGTCGTTATATCTTGCCTTACCGTTGAATATCGCGCAATTATAACGCGATATTTCGCAATATCGCGTTTTTGCGTTATCGCCTTATCGCATCGCAATATCGCATTATCGCATGGCAATATCGCATCGCAATATCGCGTTATCGCATCGCATTATCGCGTTATCGCATCGCATTATCGCATTGTCGCATCGCAATATCGCCCAAAATGTTTCAAGGGCGATGATCGATGGTCCCTCTCGGCCACCATAGCCCAGGGTTTCACGCTTATATATATTCTGCCTATTCGTTATATTCCCATCGAGGAAAATAAAGGAACGGAATTAATTATAAACTTCTTTAAATAGTAGCAATGTGTTTTCAATATTTTTCGTCGGCTTTCTTTTACCCCAAACCACATCAAAATCGAGATTTTTTTTTTCGTATCACATAATAGTATCCGAATCGGTTGCTTTCACAAGTGTCCGGTTCAATATTGCCAGATATTTACACGAATGTGTTCACTGCTTAATACCAATGCGGAACTTCGGTCAACGAGAAACACAGTGGCGCCATACCTCGGAATCTTGCCAAATGAAATTTCATAAACACACCTTATTGGAAATTGACGATTTAAATCGGTGTACGATAATTTAATATTGAGCTCACTGAAGGGAAAATAGAGTTATTATTGTCAAGCGCGACATATCGCCTTGGACAGCGTGGATCGTCATACATATATATGCTAAGTCAGCAAGCTTGTCCTCTATTAATGACCCCAGGTATACCCCCCTACAACTTCTGTTATCCACCGTGATCTGAATTGTGTCCACATATTTGCATAACCAAGTTTCAACGAGCATTCCATCTATATTTGTCTTCTGAGAAATATATCTTTGTCCTACATGGGTCATGCAGTAGTTTGTGAGCGGTACAAAATACGGCGTTGCGGGGAAACAAAACCCCGCATTTGATCAAACATTTAGACGGAGTGTCTCTTGTCTTTAGACCACGGATAACGACACACAGGTAAGGCTACTGTTCAAATTCAGTTCCAAACTGGCTGTAATACTGTATTACCTGTCTAGTTCTATTGCTTGCCCATAATGTAAGCTCCTATCTAATAATACACATAACTTATTTCTGTTATTTTTTTTGGTAAAATATATGAAGTTAAAAAGAAATATATAAAGTGTCGTAGAAAGTTAAGCATATTTTAGTTTCGTGTATGACAGTGTGTATTTTTGAGGAATATGTGATCGGTATTTACTTCTATTCTGTTGTTCGATGTTAACCATTCTTGCGGTCTGTGAGGGTTTAATCTGGAAACCGCATTATCTGTGATATAAAATTTTTGATAAAGTTCGATAAACGGGTCAAAATATAACATTAACGGCGTTTGGCCGGGTATACACACGTTACTACTGATTGAGCTCTTCACAAAATAGATCACCTGGGCTAAGCACATTTCTGGAGCAAATTTCACTGACGCGAAGGCTTAAGTTATACTTTGACCAGATTAGAGGAGTTATCCCCCCTTTCCCATTTTAAATTTGACATCACTGATTTTTTTTCAATTAGATTAATAATCCGTATTTAGTAAGATATCTACGTAATAAAAAACGGAAAATATATACATGTGTTTGTCGTCGAGTTATATAAAAATTAAGACAGACAGTTTATGCCAAAAACAGTACATAATGGCGACAGATTCAATACAACTATAAAAACAAGAACACAACAACACTGTTCGAGGATTGCTATTGTTCTTATTAACGAAATAGACAAAGAAGACATTTTGTTACTAACTATGATAATGCTACTTAAATTCGTACTTGACATGACTGTTACTGCTTTTCTATTTGTCCCAAATGTTTATATGTGTACAAGTGTCTAGTCCGTCGTTCATAATTCAGCCGTCGTCCGTTAAAGAATATCCGCATCTATAATCCAAAGACCTATTTCTTATCCATATAACACTATTAGCACCAAATTTTAAAAGGCAATCATAGTATACAAATACATAGACTAGTTTCCTGCAAGAGAGAAGCGGTCAAGTTTTCAATGATGCCGACAAGATATCATGATGTTCCAAAATTATGAAATCCGTATCGCCGATAAGTATTCTTAATCTATAATAAACGTTGAAAAGTCGTTATCTAGAAAATGATGTATCTCAGTCACGCTCTGTTTGTGGCTGTTCATATGAGCACCATGAGGATCTTGATGTACATTGATTCATACGGCCCCTAGTCCCCGGTTAAGCGGAATTAGACACAAGTTACGAAACGTAACGCCATAGATCTCGCGAGCAACGTTCGTATTTTGCTATCAGTATGCGATATGTATCGCCAAATTTGAGAAATTTTGAGTGAAGGCGCTTGGTGGAATAGCCCTGTTTGATAAGTTTCTGCAACACTGTTTTGTGACGTTGATTAAAATCGTCACATTTAACATAGGATCTAGCAAATGCTACTAGGCGAGATATGTATACGCCATATGCAGGTTTACTGTGCAATATTAATATCAGAAAGGGATAGTTTACGGTGTCGAAATTGTAATCATCTCTTTTGTCATAAATTCGACGAAAGAGAAAACCCGCTTCATTTTTGTAGAGATATAGATCTAAATATGGGGGAGGGAGGGAATTTGGCTTAATGTCACACTCAAGTTTGCCTTACTCATATAGTGACAGCCAGTTTGGTTGGTGGAGGAAGCCAGAGTCCCCGGAGAAAACCACCGCCCTTCGGCAAGTAACTGACAAACTTTCACACATAGACCAGCTGGGCTCGAACCAGTGCCGGTGGTCTAAATATGATATGCCTGTACGGCTATCTGTAGTTTCCTTCAAATCCAGTGAAGGTGGATATATATCCTTCACTGTGTCATATAGCGATTATCTACAGCGAGAAGATCGTCTATATAGCGCTTGGTGAATGCCAAGGAACGGGTCGGTTTTTGAAAGTGCCTACATATAGTCATATTCATAAGAGAACAGATACAGTTCAGCCAACAGGGGTGCACAATTAATGCCCATTGGAATACCTATATGCTGCTGATATATTGTGTTGACAAATTTCACATAGATATTTTTTATGAGAAATTTAAGCAACTCAATAAACGAAGAAACATCCCATGAATGATATCTCTTGTATGTAGTAGAGCTAAAGAATATTTGTGGCTTCCGACATTAATATATCTACTATCAGTTTACTACTATTAATGAACTTAGACGGTCAATATGGACCTGATGAGGGAATGTAGTATAGAGAGTCGAGGAATCCCATGTGGATACATGTCTGTACGGTATATGACCCTTAGCATCAAGTTCTTCCGTAAGACATTTTGAGTTTTTCAATATCCACATACATTCAACGCATGTTTTTAGAAATAGTGGCGCAATACCTTTCCCAAAATGTTTTTACCTACTGAAGGACCCTCGCCAATAGGGTTGAAAGAAGCTTGGTGGTGCAGCTTCTAGAACCAGCTATGAATCTAGCTTTGTATGGTGATTTATGCATTTTGCGAGTCCAGTATACTTTTGGTATGTCGTTATGATTGGTTGGAAGACATATACCTCTTTCCCTGAGAAACGTTTTGTGATTGTTAAATAAATCTTTCAGAGTAATTAAAATTTGGAAGTGAGTAGACGAATTTGATGATATGTCTATATTCATTCCTTTAACCAGCACCTGGTAATAGTAATATTTACATATGAATACTAGAGGTTCCGCTTTGACCCTTGAGTTGCCGCTCCGGCATGAAACCTATGCTGGTTGCTTTTTTGAGCAAAAACATACGTCTCCCCCAACCTCCCACCTTGCCTTGAATGGGAACATAATTTAAGGGAAAGTGCTATAAAATGAATCTAGCAATAAGTATCTTAAACAAAGCGCGTATCTAAAAATATCAATTACAAAGAAGCGATTTTCATTGTACATACATGTACAAGTAGATGAACGGAGGGACGGACACCGGACACGGATGAATGCATGCACACATACACTAAAACCTGATCAAATGCTGGGGCTATCCCAATGAAGCTTCCATCCAAGTTTGGTGAAATTCCATCCAATAGTTCTCAAGATATCTTGCAGACAAAGCCTGTATATACATGTACAAGCAGATGGACGGACGGACACCGGACGAACGCATGCACACTGTGACACACACCAAAACCTAGTCAAATGAGGGGGCTATCACACTGAAGCTTCCATCCAAGTTTGGTGAAATTCTGTCTAGTAGTTCTCCAGATATCTTGCAGACAAGCCCTGTATATACAAGCTCCAGTAGATGGACGGACACCGGACATGGATGAATGCACGCACACACACCAAAACCTAATCAAATGAGGGGGCTATCCCACTGTAGCTTCCATCCAAGTGGGGTGAGATTCCGTCCAGTAGTTCTCAAGATATCTTGCAGACAAGCCCTGTATATACATGTACAAGTAGATGGAGGGACGGACGGACACCGGACATGGACGAATGCACGCACACACATCAAAACCTAACCGAATGAGGGGGTTATCCCACTGTAGCTACCATCCAAGTGGGGTGAGATTCCGTCCAGTAGTTCTCAAGATATCTTGCAGACAAGGCCTGTATATACATGTACAAGTAGATGGACGGATGGACGGACACCGGACACGGATGAATGCACCCACTTACACCAAAACCTAATCAAATGAGGGGGCTATCCCAATGAAGCTTCCATCTAATTTTGGTGAAATTCCTTCCAGTAGTTCTCCAGATATCTTGCGAACAAGCCCTGTATATACATGTACAAGTAGATGGACGGACGGACGGACACCGGACATGGATGAATGCACGCACACACATCAAAACCTAATCAAATGAGGAGGCTATCCCACTGAAGCTTCCATCCAAGTGGGGTGAAATTCCGTCCAGTAGTTATCAAGATATCTTGCAGACAAGGCCTGTATATACATGTACAAGTAGATGGACGGACGGACGGACACTGGACACGGATGAATGCACGCACATACACCAAAACCTAATCAAATGAGGGGGCTATCCCAATGAAGCTTCCATCCAAGTTTGGTGAAGTTCCATCCAGTAGTTCTCAAGATATCTTGCAGACAAGGCAAGGGGACGGACAGACATCCATCCATCCAGACAGACAGACAGACAGACAGCACAAACACTAGATGTCTCCCCCCAACATAGTTGGGGGAGACATAATTATATTATTTGAAGCTTTGTCTGCTAAGGCTATGACAATTTTACTCTGGAGATTTGCTAGGAATTCTTGCGAATTGAGGTTTTTCAGTACTTGTTTTGTTTGGGGAAGAGTATTTCTGTGTCCTTATATGGCAGATTGTTTCGACGACCTTGCTTCCGTTGAGGTCCAGTCAATCAGGTTCAACTTTTTCTCGCTTAGACCAATCAATAACGTAATGTTCCAATGCAGACATGACTATCTTCTGGTTGGCCTTCAGATTTATTCTTCTCTGCCTTCTATATTTAGGTCCTTTCATCAGGAGTAATTTCAGGTCCTTATCAATCACCACATCAGGGTCACCAATCACAACATGTGTTCATGGTGTATAGATAAAGTTTGACGATAGACAGTAACAACTATAGCCTACTGACGTGTATAAGTTCCAGTCAAACTCCTTGACATCATTGGAGTAATTGAATATGTTAGTAGCTATAGATTGAGTATACTTATATGAAATGCAATGAGGTTCTGTGAACCTGAATGGATCATTCAGGATTCGAGGTAAATTAATAATGTCCGGTCCTTTATCTAAGTAGCTGAGTTTCAAGAAAAGCCGATCTTGAGATGTTTCGATTATGCGCACTGGACGATACAACCGAAAATACGCTATATCTTGACATAATTTACTGATTTTTGGTTGTATTATATTTCCCGAAGACGCAGATTGTTGTATATCTCTGACAATTTGATCTAAAGCAGGCAACGCATACTGAACTGTACGTAAGCTATGTATACTATCTGGTGTGTTAGTTGAACTCAAGTAATTTAAAGTGATATGATCGTGAATCATCGAACAATTAACCCTATCTGGCCTGGGCTTTTTGGGACCTGTTGTGACCTTCGGGGGGAGGGGGGAGGCGAAATGTCCCCCTAATTATTTTTCTTACCCCTTGAGCTAGGGGGCTGAAACTTAATACACTATACCCGTGGGTCAGGCTCTACCAGAAAACATAAAAAAAATCCAAGTTGGCCGCTTTGATGACGTCATCTACAAAAACGGCATTTTTTGGGTCGATTTTCAGTAAGATTTTCCGAATTTTTCATTTATGCAATTTCTCCGCAAAAACTGCTTGATAAATTAATCCGATGTAAAATAAAATAGTTTTTTGCCCGCTTTTCATCGCGGCAAAGCAGAAATTTTGAAGAAATATGATAAAAAGGATCACTTTTCTGCGACAACACGTGGCCGCCATCTTGAATTGTCCCATGATCCTCTGCTCGCGGGGTTATGCAAATAGGCTCAAAATGACCCCAATATGAAAAACTATAAAGTCACGAAGTTTCAGCTCTCCATTTTTTGTCGTTCCGGTGATAGCGCAGAAAGTTTGGAAGGGGTAGGGTAGGGTAGGGTTAAACTTTCGCCAACCATGGCTGCGATGTCTCCGTTTTTGGGGTTTAAATAGCTGGGTAATGTTGGATATATTTGAACGGCGGTTTGTAGCATTGCCGAACCCACTGACATTATCATTTAAACCTGCCATTGAAAACTGCCATTCAATATAGTTCATTTTACACATGCGTTTGAATTGCTCTGATAACAGATTTGTTCACTTTCAGCAGGAATTATCACAGAAATCAAAGATGGCTACTGGAGAGGACACCGGTAAAATTGAGAAGAAGAACATTTCTGACCTGGTCACGTGTCCCCTATGTCTGCAATACTTCCAAAAACCCAAACTTCTCCCTTGTGGTCACTCTGTATGCCGGGAATGTCTCCAGCTTTACATCGACAAAACATCAGCTCGAGAAACGTTTCTATGCCCCCTGTGTCGTAGTATAACAACGCTTCCTAAGGATGGCGTGGATGGATTAACACACAGATTTTTTATTGTGAGGCTCCAGGACGAGTATATCAAACTTCCTGCAAATAGATCCTGCGACCCTCGTAATCACGAAGGCGTCAATTCTCCCGCTAAGTCAAAATGTATTGAATGCTGTGACTATCTGTGTGAAGGATGTATTAAAGCCCATATAAAAGCCAAATTATCTAGAAACCATCATATTTTGCCAATAGGCAAAGATGTGGATACAGGCGACGAGAGAGAAAACTGCAATTAAATGCCGCAATCACCAGGACGAAATCGTCCGTTACTTTTGTCTCCCTTGTCAGCTGTTGATCTGTCGAGATTGTAAAGCATTAGATCATACAGATCACAAGGCGGTCACATTTCAGGAGGCGGTCAAAGGAAAACGAGAGGATCTTAGGAATGACGTTTCGGAACTACAATCGAAGCAACGAGAAATATCAACGGTGGTGGGATATATTTTTCGAAATATCTCGACGTTAGGAAGAGAAAAGAAAGCTTTGATTAATTCTATCAATGAAGAGCGAGAAAAACTTATGTCTTTAATAAACCAAGCAGCAGACAAGGCGATCGACGAGGCTGAAATAGTTATGTCGAGCGGAATAAAGACCCAGCAGAATGAATTAGAAGAGGTTCAGTTTCTCTTAACTAAGATGGAAAGTCATATATCATATACAAACGTTCTATTGACGAAAGGTAGTGAGACAGAAGTACTTCATGATTACAATCTTGTCAAGCAGAGAAGTACAAACCTGACATCAGAGTCCGTGTCCGTCCCTGATTATCAGATTCCGAAATTTCAATCAACGCTGGATTCCTCCATCACTGACGGTCTGCAGAAACATTTTACTTTGACGTGCCGAGATGACTCAACTACAGAACGCCACAATCCGAGTGATGAATGTGTCTCTAATATCAAGATGGGACGAAGACAGAAAACGCTGAGACTAATTCAGAGAATACCGGCTCCTTCGGGCCTTGGTTTCACGGGTATAGCTTTCCACGACAACAATGTGTTCGTTTGTGTTCACGGACACTTATATTGCGTCAACCATAATACTATGACAGATATCAGTAATAGTTATAGCACAAAAGGCAGAGCTTACGATGTTTGTGTAAATAATAACACTATCGTGGTGTCTAAGAGATTACAACACATATAAGGGAAGTGGGAAGAGGTGCCGACATACTGACTGCGTCACATGACTTCACAGACTAGTCTTCTGGTTAACCTATTCTAAAGCACATACCAAGAATCTAACGATTCGTGATATGTGTTGTATCTCAGGTACGCTTTTATTGTACCTGTACATGTGGCAACTTGGATGATATGACCACACGGCCCCTAGCACCGGCATAAGCGGTATTAGATACAAATCTAGAGAGCTATGATGGAAATGCTCTGACAACTCGTATACTGGTAATTGGTGAGCTGTTTCGCTGTGACAACTCGTACATTGGAGATTGGTGAGCTGTATCGTCGTCAGATGTAAATGACGGCATTTAACACAAAAGACTAGTCTGTAAGGCCCGATGTCGACCCAGCATCAACTTCCCACAAGTGCCAACATATATCAAAGACCAAAAGGTCTGTACAGGGGGCGGGCCTCGGGGACGAAACGTCCACCAGCAGAATCTCGCCATATACAGGAAAAATTACAACACATATAAGGGAAGTGGGAAGAGGTGCCGACATACTGACTGCGTCACATGACTTCACAGAATAGTCTTCTGGTTAACCTATTCGAAAGCACATACCAAGAATCTAACGATTCGTGATATGTGTTGTATCTCAGGTACGCTTTTATTGTACCTGTACATGTGGCAACTTGGATGATATGACCACACGGCCCCTAGCACCGGCATAAGCGGTATTAGATACAAATCTAGAGAGCTATGATGGAAATGCTCTGACAACTCGTATACTGGTAATTGGTGAGCTGTTTCGCTGTGACAACTCGTACATTGGAGATTGGTGAGCTGTATCGTCGTCAGATGTAAATGACGGCATTTAACACAAAAGACTAGTCTGTAATGCCTGATGTCGACCCAGCATCAGATCAGAATGTACAGCTAATAGTGAGTGACCTTACCAGGACAGGTCACACCAACGTCGCGTTGCCGTTCTCCTCTCACTATCCGTCTGTTGTGTGTGGTCGACCAATAGATGGACAACCAACATACTTGGTGATCGAAAGGACGGTGAATCATGCCGTACATCACATTGACTGTAAGGGTAACATCCTACAAACATACGGGAAGGGAGAACTGATAAATCCATTCGGTGTGGCTGTTGATGTACAAGGAGATGTTGTGGTGACAGATTCCAGTCGGAATGACGTCATCATATTCAGCTATGATGGGAGTGAGAAGCGTCGCCTACTAAGTAGTGAACAGACGTCATTGCCATGGGGTGTATGTGTTGACCAGGAAGGGTATATATATGTTTCATCGTATAAGACAAATAGTGTATTGTTGTTCTCACCTAGCGGAGATTATATACGGACAGTACTGACAAAAAAGGACTCGATAGATTGTCCCACATGGGTAAGTCTCACAAACCGGATGTTTGGCTGTGTGTTCGGGTACAGGGATCAAGGTATACACCTACATAGATTCAGCTTGAGAACAAATGGATATGCAGTTACCATTGCTGGACTGCGTGATCCGGTCATATTTTTACTTGGAAGCATTCAACGTCGATCAACGACACTAAAGGTTTTGTTTGCGTACCCTTTATTATTTCAGTGAATTAAAAATTGTTAGATTCAGGTACATGTCGATCTCGTCTCATTCTCGCCATAGAGAATATGAACTCGCTAATTATAAATATAGCTTCGTTACTGACAAGACGCCGTTGGAATAGACTGAAGGTTGATATACAAGAATACAAGCCGAGTTGGGCTATATTCATCTATTGTACACTGCCAGCATGACTGGGTCATTTTGGCCCAATACTTTGGGTATAAACGTGACGGATCAAACTTCCTTTTTTACTCTAACCTTTTGGTCACGTATTAGGTACGAATTGGGTATGTATTTTATGTGCTTCACGTCTATAGCCAATCCTTCTGGCATTTTATAAAGGATAACATTGCTTTGCTCAGAATCAGCACCAATCTCCTAAACGGGTATTTCATAATGTCGGTTATTCACCTGATGAGCTAGACATTGAAAAATAAAGCAAAATGTACATGTAGTTTATTGCATTGGAAAGTGCGGTTGAAATCGAAAAAATATGATGTTCTGAAAATAATTGTCTTTTAATGTATTAACAAGACAAAATATATGTACGCAATGTGTGAAATGTCTGGCTTAATGCGTTATGATTCTAGTTCTGGCATGAAACTAAATTCCCGCAGCATGAGCGATTTCGTGAAAAAAGGGTCAAAATCGAGTCAATCGAACACAAATTCAGGCACGACGGACATCTTAAATAAAAGCCTTATTTAGCTTGGTGCTACGCAGTGGCATTATATCTCCACGGCTGGAAAATCTGTTTGGTCCAATGGGTCCTTTGTGTTTAAATGTTTGTCTGAATCACTCGACAACAGCAGCAGGGAGGCTTGGGGGATGGACTCCTGAGTGGGACGGATGGGGCGAGCAGGGGCATCTAGGGCACGGGTAGCGGGTCGGCATCGGACAAGTAGAGGGTGGATAGCGGGCGTGCGGAACAGGGAGGTGGGGGGTCAAAAAAAAATACCAGTCAAAAAATGCAATAACGGGGGTTTCATTTTTCACTGAATACCGTCACATGGCTTCGTAGCATGTGACATTTTTTATTAAATTAAATTATTTTGTATTATTTGGGACTCAATTGCCCTCAATAACTCTCCTCCGTGGCATCCTAGACATTTTAGTGTATTCGAAATGAATCTAGAATATTTGTGAGAAGAGCAAGAGTTCCAAGAGCAGAGTTGTCGGGGCGAACCCGATTGTGAGACGTAACTGAAATATTCGATTTAACATATCGCATTGACTCACCGGAGTAATCTTTCACGGTCGATATTTAGGGCTTTGAAACACACATATATATCTACCACTCGCCTTAGAATTTTCGAGTCAGTCTGATGTGGATACGATTTTATCCAATCTACAATTGGTCAGTATCCGTATATCAGTGAATTAAATCCCAGCATATTACATCTTTCACATATTATTTCAAGATATTTTGCTGTAATGGACGACGTCCATCAAATCTATTGTGCAATGTTTGTTTCAGAGAGAAAGTAGGTTGGATAGTATATAAGTCACCGTGACATGTAGGTCGCCCTGCTTTCATTCACAACTGGGTCGAGCAAATATACATGTAGTGATCTTCAAGGTTGAGTATCTGGGTCGAGCGTACATGCAGTACATTTACACAATGTACATTTAGTTGGCCTGCGAACGACTCACTATAAGATCCGACAGTCATTAACCACACACAGTGCTGCAGTATTTAGTGTCCGCTGATCCAGCCGTCGTGTCGACTCCTATCATAATACGAAAAATACGGCGCTCTCGACGCGGGATTTTGGTCTTATTTCGCTCGTGCAAATGCGACAAAGCTTGATATCAGAAATTGGTGTGTACTGACAGAATGAATTGAAGCCACAAGCGATTTCTCGCCTATTTGCTGAATTTGCTTACTTTGTAGGCTACGAGCCGCGTCACGCCCATTCCTAGAATGACAAAGACGGTCTCCCGGTCCTTCTGTTTACCTGAACGTACGTACATGTCTGAAAGTCGAGGCTCTGGGCCGAGAGGGTCGGGTATTTTGCCCGTGATTTGGTAGTACTCACGGGTCGCGGCATCGACGTCATGGAATGTACGTACGGCGTGTCCCTGTCGTCGGAGCTCTTCATTTATCCTGTCAAGTCTTTCAGCTCGCTGTTTTGTCATATGTCTATAACCTGGTCATGACGTTTGCGCTCTTCGTCAACACCCGAACTTCGAAATATGGAAAAGAGGTAATTTGACCTACTGAAGGTAAGAGCATTGACCAGAGCTCCACATACTAGCAAAACAATCGAGGCCATGTTTATACGCGGTTCCCGCTGGCACGGCTGCTGTTTTTACCTTCTCTGTTTAATGTTGACATCTTTGAAGACATTATTGCATACGAAAAGTATCCCCTTTAATTGCTCAGTCCCCGTAGTTTCGGTCGGAATGACTGGCGTCAGGCGCGTTGCAGCTCGACGATCAGTTGGCTCTCTCACAGGCGGCGATACTGAAAGGGCACGCAAGCGCAACATGAGCCCCTGCAATTCCTAAACCGTATAGTATATAAGGAACCCACTGTGGTCCAGCACTTCGTATGGTTCCGACCGTCGGGTCGGTGCTTGAGGTGGTCGTCTCGGCAGTCTGTGATACTCCTGTAGGTGCAAGACGTTCCTTGGCCTCCTTGAGCTCCATCTTCTGTCGTTCTTGTTTGGCCTTCCGCGCGGCAGTGCCCTTTCCTCCCGCTCCCACCTTTTTAGGGTTCGTTTCATCAGGCGCTGTCACTTCCTGACTGAGGGTCTGCCGAGTTACTCTCACCGGTGGCTGAATTGCTTGCTGTTTCAGTAACTCCGTCATCATCGAAAGTAGACGCATATGTCCGGGGGCATGTGTGTCCAAATTGGCAGTGTTTAACAGTAGTAAGTAATTTGGTCAGGGATGCTAAGAACATTCCAGAGCGGTGGCATAGCTGACAGGTTGCATTGCTTAACGCATGCTCAACGAACGGGTCATCTTCTAGGTCAGCAACGAGCTTTGACTGATTTTCAGATGGAATGGAAGCAAAATGCTGGTTGCCATAGCATAGAGCTGAAATGCCGCTCTCCCCAAGGCCTTAGTCATCTTAGCTCCCAAGCGCGCTTCATAGCGAGCATACAATTTGTCAACTTCTATATCGTCCAGGCTTTCGACCTGGTCCGGTGTAATGGCCCTCCCCATGTACTCCTTGGCCCATCCTCCGGCGGCCATGGCTGCTAGTCTGAGGCGCTTACTAGCAATAGTCATCCCGGCGGCTCTTACGGAGCTAGAGCGAGACCAAGCAGTAGCACTTCCCACATTTACGGCCTAAACAACAGTTAACGGTTAGCTAACAACCAAATACGTGGCCGGCTGGTCAGTTTTTTAACAGGAGTTTTGTATGTTTTGTCTCTGCCAGCAGCGCCCTAGATTTGAGTCGCTCATCTCTCGTTGGAATAACATCGTTCTCGAGGGGGCACTCTTCGAAAAGAACCGCGGTCCTTACAGTGAAACAGAGCGCACCATCGCGTCTGCTCTCGGAAGATCCTTCAAGTCCGAGTTGAACTTCTGGGTCAGCACCCAAACGCTGTCCTATGTCTGGCGGCCACTGAAGGCTAGGTCAGACAGCCTCTCTTTCTTTTTGGTTAGAGCCTTGTTTGCGGAACAGTCGTCAATGATGTACAAAGTGTGTTCTCCGGCAAATAGGCATAACATGCTAGCAGATAATCGTGGAGGCGCTCGCCGCGGTCGACTCCGTAGATCTCTGGGTCAGTCCAGACCCAGTGTCGTGCTAGATAGGTCTTGTAGCGAATCGTGGGGCAAAGGATGACGATGTGCTCAAAGACACCATGGAAGTGGCCTTCAAGTAGGTCCAGAGCGAAAACTGTCTTCCCACACACTGCCTGGCCACATATAATAGCGGAGTGGGGATCTTTGGGAAGCAGCGGGGCTGTGCCATCAATTGAGTACTTCTTTGAGTCGGCCATCCTCGTTCATTTGTGCATCCATGATGATGTTCATTGCGCCGGGCGGCTCTGCTTCCTTTGTGATCTGGATGGTGATGCCCTCGCTGGCATTCACCACTCTTCGGCCGCTCCCATGTAATCCGTCATCGGCCGTGGCTCGCAGATCCAGCCACAGTGCATATTTTGTGGCCAGGAACTCCTCCAGTGAGACGTCAGCCGGATCCAGGTCATTTGCGGTCATTGCAACCTCGGATTGGCGTTTGCTACCGGATTTTTCTTGGTCTCATCCCACAGCTGGTGCGCTCTCATTCCTTGACTGTACAGCTGATTCAGCACCTCTTCGATGCACACCTCCACCTTCGTGAGGTGCGGATTATAGAAATCCTCAGTGTCGCTATTCCAGGGGTCACGGCCTTCGAACAGCATGAGTATGCCCTTCATGTTGCGAGCGGGCACGTTCAGGTTGATGTTCCAGAGAGTGTCAGACTTGTTAAGTGTCAGTTTGCGGTGGCGGAGCACCCTGTCGTAGAGGATGGCTAGGCGTCCTGCATACTGGTTTCGGAATAATTTGGCGAGATCATTCTGCGTGACCATTTCGAACTCTAGGCAGCTGGATCAACCTCTGCGACGATCACGCGACTGTAATCGATAAATCGTTAAACTCCAGACGATCACTAAGCGCACTTTGGTAGAAAGGCATGTGGCTGTCCAGCAACTTAAAGTCAAGCGGGACAAAGAAATGGTTGCCGTATGCCCGTGTTATGGCTTTATCTTTTTTCTTGTTTTCAGCATCTGCGGCACCAACCCGAACCTTTGTCGTGTTCTGGTTTCTGCCGGTATCTATACCCTGGTGTATTATTGCGTTCTTTGGATATTTTCCACAGGTCGCGATAGCAGTGGTATACGTCGGAGTCGTCAATGCTCATAACCGCACTGTCGCTGATCTTAATGGTTGTTTTCTTTTAACTCTGAACCACGGTTTGATTCGACACGGACGAGCGAGTTGAGCGGTCCCCGGAACAATAGCATCGTGCGCTTCGAGATTGAGAAAACGCACCAGTAGCTGTTGGTTCTGGTCGATAGTGGTGGGGTTGTTTGTGATTGAAACTGCTTGTCGAGCCCCCTTGATCCCAGGCGGCTCGCGAAGTCTGCGGTAGGGATTAAGCTTGAGACCGTATCCCGAAGAAGCCATCTTGATATTGAACGGATAAGCTGTGATAGTTCAATATGGCAGACTATGATGTTGATAACGGCCGTCTCGAATAGACAGAAACGAGGAGGGACGGGGAAACGGACGATGTCGATTTGTCAACCGGCAGCGGGGGTCCTTCGAACGCGCAAGCGGAGGAAAGTGACCGTACTCCTGCCAATCTCTCTCTTCAACAAGAGTTAGTCCAGACAACTGTCGATGACTACTACAACTACCAGGCAAAGAAGGGGATTACTCCTAACCTAGGGAGGGATTACTCGAGGTTTGAACTCACGACTGACGGAAAGCTGCACCTTTTTGTTTACCCAAACTTGGACTTAATTAACATTTTAAAGGTGAACCTCTCTCCCTGTCAACGGTAGCCGGGAAACGTGGCGGTCGCGAAACAATTGTCATATGTCTATAACCTGGTCATGACGTTTGCGCTCTTCGTCAACACCCGAACTTCGAAATATGGAAAAGAGGTAATTTGACCTACTGAAGGTAAGAGCATTGACCAGAGCTCCACATACTAGCAAAACAATCGAGGCCATGTTTATACGCGGTTCCCGCTGGCACGGCTGCTGTTTTTACCTTCTCTGTTTAATGTTGACATCTTTGAAGACATTATTGCATACGAAAAGTATCCCCTTTAATTGCTCAGTCCCCGTAGTTTCGGTCGGAATGACTGGCGTCAGGCGCGTTGCAGCTCGACGATCAGTTGGCTCTCTCACAGGCGGCGATACTGAAAGGGCACGCAAGCGCAACATGAGCCCCTGCAATTCCTAAACCGTATAGTATATAAGGAACCCACTGTGATCCAGCACTTCGTGTGGTTCCGACCGTCGGGTCGGTGCTTGAGGTGGTCGTCTCGGCAGTCTGTGATACTCCTGTAGGTGCAAGACGTTCCTTGGCCTCCTTGAGCTCCATCTTCTGTCGTTCTTGTTTGGCCTTCCGCGCGGCAGCGCCCTTTCCTCCCGCTCCCACCTTTTTAGGGTTCGTTTCATCAGGCGCTGTCACTTCCTGACTGAGGGTCTGCCGAGTTACTCTCACCGGTGGCTGAATTGCTTGCTGTTTCAGTAACTCCGTCATCATCGAAAGTAGACGCATATGTCCGGGGGCATGTGTGTCCAAATTGGCAGTGTTTAACAGTAGTAAGTAATTTGGTCAGGGATGCTAAGAACATTCCAGAGCGGTGGCATAGCTGACAGGTTGCATTGCTTAACGCATGCTCAACGAACGGGTCATCTTCTAGGTCAGCAACGAGCTTTGACTGATTTTCAGATGGAATGGAAGCAAAATGCTGGTTGCCATAGCATAGAGCTGAAATGCCGCTCTCCCCAAGGCCTTAGTCATCTTAGCTCCCAAGCGCGCTTCATAGCGAGCATACAATTTGTCAACTTCTATATCGTCCAGGCTTTCGACCTGGTCCGGTGTAATGGCCCTCCCCATGTACTCCTTGGCCCATCCTCCGGCGGCCATGGCTGCTAGTCTGAGGCGCTTACTAGCAATAGTCATCCCGGCGGCTCTTACGGAGCTAGAGCGAGACCAAGCAGTAGCACTTCCCACATTTACGGCCTAAACAACAGTTAACGGTTAGCTAACAACCAAATACGTGGCCGGCTGGTCAGTTTTTTAACAGGAGTTTTGTATGTTTTGTCTCTGCCAGCAGCGCCCTAGATTTGAGTCGCTCATCTCTCGTTGGAATAACATCGTTCTCGAGGGGGCACTCTTCGAAAAGAACCGCGGTCCTTACAGTGAAACAGAGCGCACCATCGCGTCTGCTCTCGGAAGATCCTTCAAGTCCGAGTTGAACTTCTGGGTCAGCACCCAAACGCTGTCCTATGTCTGGCGGCCACTGAAGGCTAGGTCAGACAGCCTCTCTTTCTTTTTGGTCAGAGCCTTGTTTGCGGAACAGTCGTCAATGATGTACAAAGTGTGTTCTCCGGCAAATAGGCATAACATGCTAGCAGATAATCGTGGAGGCGCTCGCCGCGGTCGACTCCGTAGATCTCTGGGTCAGTCCAGACCCAGTGTCGTGCTAGATAGGTCTTGTAGCGAATCGTGGGGCAAAGGATGACGATGTGCTCAAAGACACCATGGAAGTGGCCTTCAAGTAGGTCCAGAGCGAAAACTGTCTTCCCACACACTGCCTGGCCACATATAATAGCGGAGTGGGGATCTTTGGGAAGCAGCGGGGCTGTGCCATCAATTGAGTACTTCTTTGAGTCGGCCATCCTCGTTCATTTGTGCATCCATGATGATGTTCATTGCGCCGGGCGGCTCTGCTTCCTTTGTGATCTGGATGGTGATGCCCTCGCTGGCATTCACCACTCTTCGGCCGCTCCCATGTAATCCGTCATCGGCCGTGGCTCGCAGATCCAGCCACAGTGCATATTTTGTGGCCAGGAACTCCTCCAGTGAGACGTCAGCCGGATCCAGGTCATTTGCGGTCATTGCAACCTCGGATTGGCGTTTGCTACCGGATTTTTCTTGGTCTCATCCCACAGCTGGTGCGCTCTCATTCCTTGACTGTACAGCTGATTCAGCACCTCTTCGATGCACACCTCCACCTTCGTGAGGTGCGGATTATAGAAATCCTCAGTGTCGCTATTCCAGGGGTCACGGCCTTCGAACAGCATGAGTATGCCCTTCATGTTGCGAGCGGGCACGTTCAGGTTGATGTTCCAGAGAGTGTCAGACTTGTTAAGTGTCAGTTTGCGGTGGCGGAGCACCCTGTCGTAGAGGATGGCTAGGCGTCCTGCATACTGGTTTCGGAACAATCTGGCGAGATCATTCTGCGTGACCATTTCGAACTCTAGGCAGCTGGATCAACCTCTGCGACGATCACGCGACTGTAATCGATAAATCGTTAAACTCCAGACGATCACTAAGCGCACTTTGGTAGAAAGGCATGTGGCTGTCCAGCAACTTAAAGTCAAGCGGGACAAAGAAATGGTTGCCGTATGCCCGTGTTATGGCTTTATCTTTTTTCTTGTTTTCAGCATCTGCGGCACCAACCCGAACCTTTGTCGTGTTCTGGTTTCTGCCGGTATCTATACCCTGGTGTATTATTGCGTTCTTTGGATATTTTCCACAGGTCGCGATAGCAGTGGTATACGTCGGAGTCGTCAATGCTCATAACCGCACTGTCGCTGATCTTAATGGTTGTTTTCTTTTAACTCTGAACCACGGTTTGATTCGACACGGACGAGCGAGTTGAGCGGTCCCCGGAACAATAGCATCGTGCGCTTCGAGATTGAGAAAACGCACCAGTAGCTGTTGGTTCTGGTCGATAGTGGTGGGGTTGTTTGTGATTGAAACTGCTTGTCGAGCCCCCTTGATCCCAGGCGGCTCGCGAAGTCTGCGGTAGGGATTAAGCTTGAGACCGTATCCCGAAGAAGCCATCTTGATATTGAACGGATAAGCTGTGATAGTTCAATATGGCAGACTATGATGTTGATAACGGCCGTCTCGAATAGACAGAAACGAGGAGGGACGGGGAAACGGACGATGTCGATTTGTCAACCGGCAGCGGGGGTCCTTCGAACGCGCAAGCGGAGGAAAGTGACCGTACTCCTGCCAATCTCTCTCTTCAACAAGAGTTAGTCCAGACAACTGTCGATGACTACTACAACTACCAGGCAAAGAAGGGGATTACTCCTAACCTAGGGAGGGATTACTCGAGGTTTGAACTCACGACTGACGGAAAGCTGCACCTTTTTGTTTACCCAAACTTGGACTTAATTAACATTTTAAAGGTGAACCTCTCTCCCTGTCAACGGTAGCCGGGAAACGTGGCGGTCGCGAAACAATTGTCATATGTCTATAACCTGGTCATGACGTTTGCGCTCTTCGTCAACACCCGAACTTCGAAATATGGAAAAGAGGTAATTTGACCTACTGAAGGTAAGAGCATTGACCAGAGCTCCACATACTAGCAAAACAATCGAGGCCATGTTTATACGCGGTTCCCGCTGGCACGGCTGCTGTTTTTACCTTCTCTGTTTAATGTTGACATCTTTGAAGACATTATTGCATACGAAAAGTATCCCCTTTAATTGCTCAGTCCCCGTAGTTTCGGTCGGAATGACTGGCGTCAGGCGCGTTGCAGCTCGACGATCAGTTGGCTCTCTCACAGGCGGCGATACTGAAAGGGCACGCAAGCGCAACATGAGCCCCTGCAATTCCTAAACCGTATAGTATATAAGGAACCCACTGTGGTCCAGCACTTCGTGTGGTTCCGACCGTCGGGTCGGTGCTTGAGGTGGTCGTCTCGGCAGTCTGTGATACTCCTGTAGGTGCAAGACGTTCCTTGGCCTCCTTGAGCTCCATCTTCTGTCGTTCTTGTTTGGCCTTCCGCGCGGCAGCGCCCTTTCCTCCCGCTCCCACCTTTTTAGGGTTCGTTTCATCAGGCGCTGTCACTTCCTGACTGAGGGTCTGCCGAGTTACTCTCACCGGTGGCTGAATTGCTTGCTGTTTCAGTAACTCCGTCATCATCGAAAGTAGACGCATATGTCCGGGGGCATGTGTGTCCAAATTGGCAGTGTTTAACAGTAGTAAGTAATTTGGTCAGGGATGCTAAGAACATTCCAGAGCGGTGGCATAGCTGACAGGTTGCATTGCTTAACGCATGCTCAACGAACGGGTCATCTTCTAGGTCAGCAACGAGCTTTGACTGATTTTCAGATGGAATGGAAGCAAAATGCTGGTTGCCATAGCATAGAGCTGAAATGCCGCTCTCCCCAAGGCCTTAGTCATCTTAGCTCCCAAGCGCGCTTCATAGCGAGCATACAATTTGTCAACTTCTATATCGTCCAGGCTTTCGACCTGGTCCGGTGTAATGGCCCTCCCCATGTACTCCTTGGCCCATCCTCCGGCGGCCATGGCTGCTAGTCTGAGGCGCTTACTAGCAATAGTCATCCCGGCGGCTCTTACGGAGCTAGAGCGAGACCAAGCAGTAGCACTTCCCACATTTACGGCCTAAACAACAGTTAACGGTTAGCTAACAACCAAATACGTGGCCGGCTGGTCAGTTTTTTAACAGGAGTTTTGTATGTTTTGTCTCTGCCAGCAGCGCCCTAGATTTGAGTCGCTCATCTCTCGTTGGAATAACATCGTTCTCGAGGGGGCACTCTTCGAAAAGAACCGCGGTCCTTACAGTGAAACAGAGCGCACCATCGCGTCTGCTCTCGGAAGATCCTTCAAGTCCGAGTTGAACTTCTGGGTCAGCACCCAAACGCTGTCCTATGTCTGGCGGCCACTGAAGGCTAGGTCAGACAGCCTCTCTTTCTTTTTGGTCAGAGCCTTGTTTGCGGAACAGTCGTCAATGATGTACAAAGTGTGTTCTCCGGCAAATAGGCATAACATGCTAGCAGATAATCGTGGAGGCGCTCGCCGCGGTCGACTCCGTAGATCTCTGGGTCAGTCCAGACCCAGTGTCGTGCTAGATAGGTCTTGTAGCGAATCGTGGGGCAAAGGATGACGATGTGCTCAAAGACACCATGGAAGTGGCCTTCAAGTAGGTCCAGAGCGAAAACTGTCTTCCCACACACTGCCTGGCCACATATAATAGCGGAGTGGGGATCTTTGGGAAGCAGCGGGGCTGTGCCATCAATTGAGTACTTCTTTGAGTCGGCCATCCTCGTTCATTTGTGCATCCATGATGATGTTCATTGCGCCGGGCGGCTCTGCTTCCTTTGTGATCTGGATGGTGATGCCCTCGCTGGCATTCACCACTCTTCGGCCGCTCCCATGTAATCCGTCATCGGCCGTGGCTCGCAGATCCAGCCACAGTGCATATTTTGTGGCCAGGAACTCCTCCAGTGAGACGTCAGCCGGATCCAGGTCATTTGCGGTCATTGCAACCTCGGATTGGCGTTTGCTACCGGATTTTTCTTGGTCTCATCCCACAGCTGGTGCGCTCTCATTCCTTGACTGTACAGCTGATTCAGCACCTCTTCGATGCACACCTCCACCTTCGTGAGGTGCGGATTATAGAAATCCTCAGTGTCGCTATTCCAGGGGTCACGGCCTTCGAACAGCATGAGTATGCCCTTCATGTTGCGAGCGGGCACGTTCAGGTTGATGTTCCAGAGAGTGTCAGACTTGTTAAGTGTCAGTTTGCGGTGGCGGAGCACCCTGTCGTAGAGGATGGCTAGGCGTCCTGCATACTGGTTTCGGAACAATCTGGCGAGATCATTCTGCGTGACCATTTCGAACTCTAGGCAGCTGGATCAACCTCTGCGACGATCACGCGACTGTAATCGATAAATCGTTAAACTCCAGACGATCACTAAGCGCACTTTGGTAGAAAGGCATGTGGCTGTCCAGCAACTTAAAGTCAAGCGGGACAAAGAAATGGTTGCCGTATGCCCGTGTTATGGCTTTATCTTTTTTCTTGTTTTCAGCATCTGCGGCACCAACCCGAACCTTTGTCGTGTTCTGGTTTCTGCCGGTATCTATACCCTGGTGTATTATTGCGTTCTTTGGATATTTTCCACAGGTCGCGATAGCAGTGGTATACGTCGGAGTCGTCAATGCTCATAACCGCACTGTCGCTGATCTTAATGGTTGTTTTCTTTTAACTCTGAACCACGGTTTGATTCGACACGGACGAGCGAGTTGAGCGGTCCCCGGAACAATAGCATCGTGCGCTTCGAGATTGAGAAAACGCACCAGTAGCTGTTGGTTCTGGTCGATAGTGGTGGGGTTGTTTGTGATTGAAACTGCTTGTCGAGCCCCCTTGATCCCAGGCGGCTCGCGAAGTCTGCGGTAGGGATTAAGCTTGAGACCGTATCCCGAAGAAGCCATCTTGATATTGAACGGATAAGCTGTGATAGTTCAATATGGCAGACTATGATGTTGATAACGGCCGTCTCGAATAGACAGAAACGAGGAGGGACGGGGAAACGGACGATGTCGATTTGTCAACCGGCAGCGGGGGTCCTTCGAACGCGCAAGCGGAGGAAAGTGACCGTACTCCTGCCAATCTCTCTCTTCAACAGGAGTTAGTCCAGACAACTGTCGATGACTACTACAACTACCAGGCAAAGAAGGGGATTACTCCTAACCTAGGGAGGGATTACTCGAGGTTTGAACTCACGACTGACGGAAAGCTGCACCTTTTTGTTTACCCAAACTTGGACTTAATTAACATTTTAAAGGTGAACCTCTCTCCCTGTCAACGGTAGCCGGGAAACGTGGCGGTCGCGAAACAATTCGGGATGAACTAAGGTTTACAGATGCCCCCTCAGGCTGTGGTTGCTCTATACAGACAGCGAGCGAAGAGCTTGGTGGGGCTGCAGCGGCTGTCGAAATCGTTGAACTTCAGGACCTCGGCGGAAGAGCAGAGGAAGCCTCAGACGCTGTTCAGAAAATGGAAACGGCCTTCACGGACGCGCAAATCGATGAAATCATCGGCACCATACACGACCTCTCTTTGAATCTCCGAGAGCTGCGTGTGCTTGACAAGACCCTCCAGACCATTCGGGATGAGCTCAGCAATAACCTGGTCAAGCTGTCAGCATTGGATGACCGCATTGCTCTCGAGGAAAAACACTGAATGAGACTGACGTAGATATGTTCCCTCGAAGGCGCGTCACGGAGCGTGTTCGGGAACTCAAGGATGGGCGGGCCGCCTGCCTTAAGGCTGCAACTGCCAGTCGGGAGGAGCTTTGCTCACAGATCAACCGAATACGAGAGACGATAAACCGCGTCCTCAATGAAGACATTACCCTGGCTGAGCGACTTCGCACATTGTTCCGAGAGCAGGGTATAGCCATTGTTAGCATCCTCACTGCGATGGGCTTCGTCGTGTCCACCCTAGTGCTCGATGGCTTGCAGACCATATGTGGTCCTTGGTTGTTGCAGCTGCGGGGCTGCTTTATGTAGTTACTCACGACTGGCTAACGAAATAGCCTAATGGTCACCAGTCCAGCTACACTGACATCGACGATGATCGCGGTTTTTTGTTGTCGTGCTGACTAGCTGGGACCGCGGCGGCAGCGACATCTCGCGCGGAGTGAGCGATCTGTCCAGCATGAATGTTGTCCAGGCCTTCCAGCCTCCGATCCCTCCGCAATGTAGTCAATGTGAAGGCTGTTTTTCGGTAAGTAAACGAATGCCAGGTTGGGTCGTACGGTTTTGGAAGTCTTATGTAGCCTGCGTGTGTTCCAATGCCGTCATTTTCGCTCTGCTTCTGCCTCCAGTCGGTGCGCGGCGACACCCCAAACGCTCATATGCACAGATACGCTCATATGCTATACGATCAAATGAATTGTTAAATGCCGCTCAGGCGTCATCTTGGGGAAGCGGTGCCTGAATCGCTTTTAGGATCGGCCTGATCTGAAAGTAGACATGAAAGGTGTAGAGCGCCCGGGTGTGGCTAGCATTTCGTGCGGTCGCTGTTCCAGCGAAAACGACAGCCGCTAGGTGGTCGCTCACAGACACGCCACAGCCGGTCGTGGCGCGCCACACCTCGAAGTTCAGCTGATTCTGCCAAAACTGCAAGGGATTAGATCAGTACGCCTGAACAATCTGGTCGCTTTTCACTTTAGGCAGATGGTATCTCACAAATACACCAGGAAACGGCCGCGCAGTCACCACTAAGTTTACTAAGATATCTTGCTGAGTGAATGTTGTCCCAGAAACACTTCGTGCGGTCGTCGTAGACGACGTTCCAGCGGTGTGCACCCCGCCCGCCTGGTAGGTGACGTGTACATTGAAGCTGAAGACGTGTCTATCCATGCGCAATCCTTGCTGGTCTAGCACTTCGTGTGGCCGGCTATGCATATAACACTGAGCAACATTCAAACTGGCGCGGCAATTGACCTCACGCATGCGCTCAAGAACCAAAACGGACAAAATAGCACTGCTCAAGCTAGTGTTCTACCCACTATGGGAGAATGTCCCAACCGGAACTAGCTTCTCTGTCAGCGGAAAGCTCGTGTTCTCCCTAGCGGTTATTACAATGTCTGTTCTCTTAATAAAGAGGTCTTCAAGCCACACGGGGCGGGACTGGAGATAAACCATGCCACTGGTCGACTGAAGTTGACGACCGAAAAAAGCATACAACTGCTTGGTCTTGCGCGGATCCTGGGGTTCTCAAATCTTGACAGTACCCTGACTGGGACAGTGCAGGGCGACAGCTTCCCCACTCTAGCGCTCCATAAAGAAGTGTTCGCTCACCTGGGTGAGGTGAGCACATCACACAATCTAGTGGGGAAGGCAGTCGAGACGGCTGGAACCGCACTAAGTGCTTGCATCAGCACTGCGTACCCTTGTGTGGCCTACCCTTCCATTTTAGCCGTAAGTCGTAAATTTTCGCCTTCTTATTACTTCCACCAATGATATGCGCTTTCACAAATTTGCGCAAAATGAAGCACATGAAACACAAGCACTGTGCGTACGTAATGAAGCATCAAATAATTGATTGACCTAAATCAATAAATATCTTATCAACGCACAGTTTTCACCTCGTTTGTAAGATCTTATGAATCCCGATTAGCATCTAGTCCGCTAAGGGTCACGTCCAATTATTCGAGGCACTTTCTCGATGCCTTCTAGATGAATCGAGAAATTTCTCGGCTAAAACCGGAAGGGCAGAGCCGGGACCTCTGGCGACGTTTCCCGGTTTGCTCCCGGTTCTATCTCGATCGAAACGTCCCGGTTTTCGAGATGGATACGAAATTGATCAGTAATCTCGAAGGGGGTCCCGGTTTATATATGTCCGTGTTTTGTTGCACTTAAATTGGTCGTTTCTTAGCTTCTCAGGCGATCAGAGTGTTGTGCGGGTACCATATATTGGGGGAGGGGGGCAATAAGCATACTGCATCCCGACAATTAATTGTTTTAAAGCTGTCTTTCATGATAAATGTCCAATTGATATATCCATTTTTTTTATGTTTCCTGATCTGAACTGAATGAAAACGTTCCATTTATCTATATAAATTAAGAGTGTAAAATTGAATGATTTTCTCACACATTGATTGTACATCTGGCTAATATGCGACGCGGAATAAATGACACATTTGGATATAATCTGAATAATAATGATATGGAAGCATACGATAATTATTGTTTCATAATTTTGTTTTAAAACCAAACATAGAACGTTTCAATCGAAAAATGAAGTGTGGCCGGTGTTTTAACCTCTTTGTGTAATTCGTTTTATAATTTTGTATTATTCATCGCAGATTTCATTTTACTGAGAATTACTGCCTCTGCCTTGAGATATAGTTCGAGTAAGGAGATTATGTCAACAAAGTGTATTTCTGATATAAACTTGCCTGGTAGAGATTAATAATGACAATCGGAACTAGATGTGTTGATAATTCACACGACAGTCGGTCTGTGAAAACCGTCGGCTTGAAACAATAGCGACTAGAGAGAGGGGTTAATTACTCTGAAAGAAAAACTGGGGGAAAACACTTTTGGCGGGGATTGATAAGATATTCACGTTCTATTATTTATTGATAGTTTCATGTGTCTAGCAAATTAACTGAATAATGAAAGTAATTAGCGCCCAACTCAAGAATGTAATCGGGCTTTAAATCAACGTTCATGTACATTTTACTACAACAATACCACGTGTTGTTAGAGTAAAAAGCTTATATTGAATGCTCAAACACTTCGATCGCGCGTTTGTTTATATTATCCGGTTTCCAATGCATTACTAGTCGCTCCTGTGGTCTTTAGAGCTGCTGTGTTTCTGAAAATTGTGGAAATCGTCCAAGAAACGTGGTACAATAATTTTTCAAGTCACGATCCTATCAAATAAGTAATATCAACTAAAATTTCCCACTATGATATACTTTCAGAAAAAAACATACGGAATTTTATTACAGACTTGTAGAATTTATTTCAATTCGCAGTTCCTGGGTATATCTCATGAAGTGATTCGAATTCCAAAATAGGTTCGAAATAATTTACTCTGAATAATAACGAGCCAAATTATGAAACTCAATTGCTGATGTTTTTTTCTTTCCACACAAAAAATTTGCGCTGTCAGATCAAGTATGCGACTACAGATCGTTAGAGGGAATAAACAAATAATGTTAAATGAATTATGTTTACTGTACTTCATTATCCACGGTTTAATGCATATGTACTCGCCGAGATGAGTCTGGCTGCCACAGAAAATACATATAGAGCGGGCATACGCCGTCCGAATGGTTCAAACCTTAATTTGAAGGCATCTCGATTCCATTCTCGAAGCATACATGTACAACAAAGCGCCATCTACTCTATAATACACTGATGTTCATTTAGCTTCAACCTCTGGGAAATAGAGAAGCTGGTTGCGTCCATCTTTTCCCTATTTTCAAAACAAGTCGGTTAGTCCCACTTTACATACATAGGGACCACATGTCTAAAAGCAATTAAATATTCGTGAGATCAGGTCACTGGACAAAGGACTTGCATACTTTGGCAGCGTTGACAAGATATTAAAATCAGCCCATTGCACATTGTTGAGATAAGAAAGAAGAGCCCGTCTGTGCGTTGACCTGTGACTTCAGCTGATCAGATACTGGTTCGTGTAATTTCAAATTGCCCTATATTTTAACCCAGGAGAATATTTTGAACTGGTGATAACCGGACAAAATTTTACACATATGTACTATATTTTCCTAGTATTCAAAGAAAGTGACATTACGCTTAGAATAATGAATAATTTGGCAAATATTACATGAAAATATGCCAGCTATCCCCAGTTGATCAGCTGATGCCCCGGGACACTGCACAGAAAGGCTCCCCTTTGTTCTCTCAATAATTTCCAAAAGGTGGACTGACAATGCACAACCCAACATTGGCTATTAATTATGCGAAGCCCTGTATTTTCACAATTTTCCACTGTTTATATACACTTTTGTACAATTTTCTTGAGCTCGACTAAAAAATTTACTGACCAGCCAGGATGTCCATGTTGCGATTTTTAGGTTTGTTTGCTGGATCTGAAGCAGCTTTCACATCTGTTGTCTTCAGGGCGGGCGACATATCCTTTAAAACCTGCAATGTATACTTTTGAAACAGACTTTGCTTCATGTAATCCAAGACTAGCGTGATATCCAGTGCATATTGAAGAAATTGAAGGCTTGTCCCTTAATGGAGACGAATACATCATTCATATCTGTACATCACATATACAGTATACATATCCATATCTGATTAAAAACAAGGAGACTGATCATACCTGGAACTGTTCCTGTAGTTTTGTTTTTCCATTGTCAGGGTTCACTGAACGCAGTTCACGGTACTTGGTGGCGAAGTAGGTACTGGGAACTGAACAGTTGGACAATTTGATGGCCTCTACGAGAGCATCATAGAGAAAGTCATACTGTCCCTGTGCCGGAAAATTAAATGGGTATAATTGTCCATTTCGGTCAACAGTAAACATTTGATGAAAATAGTTGTCAGAAATATGTTTGTGTAGTAAGAAACGTGTAATTATATCAGACGAAAATTCACGTCGTAGCAAATAATAGGTTACCAGGAACAATTTACGCAATCCCTGACCATGTCAAATGGCAATATTTCATTAAAAGAAAGTTACATAACTGAAACCAGATAAATAATTCCCGGATGCCATTTTCAATCACAATAAGTTAGCTGTCACCAGGACTGTACGAAAATACGATGTCGACCAGTTCCAATTAGACTGAAACAAGGCCGATCTGTGGTGCCTGATTTTCACAACTTCCGGGTTCACGACAATGCTGAAATTCCACTGGCCAAAATATTGCCAGTGCCCGTTAATTTCTAGAAGGAATTAGTACAATTCACAGATTATATTTCGGACTCACCGATTTTCAATCGACAATCTTTTTCTGAATATCAACTAACCAATCTTAGAGCTCGATTGCTCCATATAACCCGATACAACTTGGCTGGCTAGTTCATTAATGGAATAGTAAACTCTGCGTAAACTCGTGCTCGGCATGACAGAATTATGCCATCAGATTTCGAAAACACCGGTAGAAAAAATTAGCAAAATTCTACAGCTGAGTAAACACTTATTTATCGTTCACACTTTAACACTTCATGATCTGCGACATGTTGGAATGACTGTGACGTTTGACAGGTCATACGACTTTTATGTAGATGGCGCTGCGACAAAAAATCTCGTCATCCGGGCTCTATCTTATAAGGTAAAGCATTAAACAACAACAACGGCAGCATTAGCAGCGTTTCTTCTACCGCTATCGGGTGATGTGGCCTGATATTCCTGCCTCATCAGAAAGAGAGCTCGTGAAATCATATGCACAATGCCACATGTCCAACTGTATATCAATTCCTCATTCATATATCACGATCCTCATGATCGTCTCGGAGCATAAAGAAAGATTCACAGATCTGTCAAAAGCCATCGACACAATAATTTATAACTGGCCTACATGTTATTAGCTTCACTACCTGGAGCACAACTACGTCACAGGAATAATGTCAAGTGATATTTCAAGGATTTTCATTGGATAACGGCTCTCAGGTTTGTCATGATGGCGACCTCCACGGATTCGTGATCTGGGCAATAGCTCTGATGTTCAAAACGTTCTCATTCATTCGGAATTACTAGAAAAGCTTTTTGTTTTTTTGAATGCTGATGATATAGCTCTTTCGATATTAGTATGCATCGACTTAGGGTTTTCTATTCGTTTAAATCGTTTTCACCAATATAAGTCGATATCCATATTAATAGCCAACTCCAAACATGTCAATGCCCATCAAAAACATGGCGAGTAAAGGTACCTCATTTTGTATCATGTTGACCCTTTGTTGTCTCATCAGTCGGACACAGGCCGGTACATCCACGACGCCATCCTCGTTGGCCTGTTGGATCAGATAATCTAGCCCGATAAACGTCCCCGTCCGACCTATCCCTGCACTGAATGAATAAGGATCAAGGTTTATATCCAATTATTTTCAGGATGATATTTTCTTAGTATAGCATAAATACTTGAGGTGGATGGGCCAGTCCTGTACCAGACTAGAGGTTCTGCTTGGCGGCTTGGCAGGAAGAGCCAGCCACTGTTTGCGGTGTGCCGTGGAATCTGACTGTGTGTCTAGAAAGATTCCATGTCCTGATGGTATTATAGAAAATCATGCCGAAAAGAATCAAGCCGGTGGCGGTGTTTATTCTGAGAAAGTAAGCTTGGTGACTACAGTTATACCCGTGTGTGACGCGGATTCGGAGGGGGTGGGTGCACTTGGACAGGCATACGTCGACAGTTCAGTCAGAATCGGTCTTGCAGTTGATGGAACTGGAACATAGGTACGTGATGGAATTCTGTTGTGTTCGCGTGGTATAAACAAGACAGTGAATTAAGTTGTGCGCGATTCCATACCAATTCGCTTTGAAGTAATATTTCTGGGATATCAAGATTTCAGAACAATAGAAGTTTGAACAATGCCAATTTAGACTGTATGGATTTCAAGGTCAAGATCAAGATTACAGACTTTGAACTTTGAACAATTTAATGCATGCACTAAATGCAGGACTTCTAATGAACTGAATTTCTGAAATACGGTAGTTCGAAAAGTATTTGATTAATGTTGGATCATGGGTCGTATAGCTCGGTCGACTGCTGCGTTTTTAGTCGTATTCTTATTTGTTATGTTGAATACAATTTTTCTGCAGAATAGCAGTGTTGTTGGTTTATTACATTCTGAAATCCGGGGGTCACGGATTAGTCAAAAATGTCACACACTGATCTGTGACCCCCGGATTTCAGAATGGAATAAACCAACAACACTGATATTCAGCAGAACAATTGTATTCAATATAGCAAATCATAGTCGACCTAAGAATACGACTAATAACGCAGCGGTCGACCTACTAATACTCTCCATGATCCAACATCAATCAAATATTTTTTGGGTTACCGTATTTTAGAGGTATTGTAAAGGTACTCAAATAACTCAGCCCTCAGAGTTTGGCACCAAATGGCCAGCAGTAAGGGAGCGTGTCAAAAGTTTTGACGTTCAAACTAAAAGAATGCGTCAGAAAATGAACAGGTGAACGTTCTTTTTCTTCCTGCAAACGAACGTTCGACAGTCAGAAAATGAACACTACCCCGTCAGAAAAAATGAACGTCAGAAAAAGAACGTTCTTTTTTGAACGTTCGAATTATTATGTATGATAGCTGTCAGAAATCGCTGAAGGGCTCACAATACGGCTATCGTGTGTCGACTTTTATTAGAATAAAAAAAAACAAAAAAAAAAACGAAAACAGAACACTCGAAAAGGCAGCGCAACTGTATTTATATTGCACTAGCTTTCGTAGGTATATAACCCACTTCCTCTGAAGAAGTACTTTCCTTCTTTCAAAGCAACTATTGCAAAGATTTGACGTTTATCTACAGCAAATTTAATAAATGTATTTAATATAATAAAAGTGGATCTTTCGTGCATATTCTGGGGAATTATTTACCGGGAACGAGCGACATATAGGAACTAACGCGCCGCGCGTATTATTTTTTGGGAGAAAACCAGATGAACTATATAATATTAAACTTCGACAGAGAAATATCACCATACTGATTTGGTTTTATTAAAAGTCCGATGTGACCAAATATCGTAAAGAATGATACAATAATCGGGTGAACAAGTTGGTGAATTAAGCTCCTTAGAATGTTCGTAATTTGAAGAAATTTGATAGACAAATAAAGACTTCGTTGTGATATCAAACCACACATTATTATATTACGTATTTGTATGACATTTATATAACAAATTTGATACATGGCATTCGACGGATGTTGATCGCGATTGTTAACTTATTTGTCAACCGTATATGCTAAACCCCTAGGTGTCCCCCATCGTCCTGTCTGACCTGCTCTGTATATTGATCGTGCGTAACGCACGTGGGCCCCCGTCTGCCCAGGAGGCCCAGAAAGGGTGAGAGCTCAAAGTCGGTTGCATACAGAAACCTGCCTTGTGATGTATACTATTATAAAATGCGTGGAGTCAAATCTACTTTCCCGCAGCGCGGCCTTCCTCTGTTATAGAATTTATTGTAACTTACCATGTGCTTTGCATTGTTTATATACATGTATTCAGTGCATTCTGTAAAACATAAGAGTGGTGTGTCCGATGTCTGCGATTGATAATAATAATTTAATAAACGGATGATATAAGGAAGGACAATGATAGAATTGTTTCTCTGTTAGGGGCTTACTTGTCCCGGTCACGGCTTCTGTGTTTTGTCGCCACCTATTGTTATCTTAAATTATCTGAAATCGTTGAATGCTGTAAAATAGATAACTGTTAATTGATCTTTGTTTATATAAGAAAATACGTGTGTTGGGTTTTTTTGTTTCAAGTCATTTTCGCTGGCTATTCAAAATCCGCCGTTGATACCGACCGGTTCGATAAAAATGCTGTTGTCAAACAATCACAGTGCTAAAAGCCTTCAAAGCCAAGACAGAACAAGTTTGAATGAGGGTGTTGTGAAAATTATATACGGGACAAACAGGGGCCACACATTAATTCACACAAAAACCCATAATACTGCAACGTTATTTTGAAACCCCCAATCGCCTCTTGCTGGTGAATGGCGCATCCCCACACAGAGTTGAATCCGGGCTTCAGAAGGGGCAAGGTATTCCCCAGGCAGTCACTTCTATGTTGTTGCACACGATCTCATTTGCATATGAATAAGTGTCATTTCTAGTCTGGGCGAAACTTGCATGCTGCACGTGATGCAGTCCAGATTCCCTCTGTGGACTATAGTATTGGACCCTTCTATCTTGATTTAACAGGGAGTAATAGTGTAATTCCCTCTGCTGGTAACCTAACCCTCCCGCACATCCCTATCTTGACTTTGGATTCTTCCATTTGATGTCGATTTCTCTGAAGGACAAGCTGGGAAGCGTGGCAAGATCATTAAAACAAATATGCTCACAGCTGGACATGCTAAAAATAAACTAAACACTTCATTTGCAAGACTATCCCACACCAGACACCTCCAGGTAAATACAGATTGTTACACTGGTGAGAGGCGTTAGGACTCAAAACAATGTAGCCATTGACAATTTAAATATCAAAGGAGAGTCTGTCATGACTTGGAAAGTAAGGGGCTCTGAGGGGTTATACTATTACACCCTGCCATATGAACACCTCAATCATTTCAAGTTTGTTTCATATAAAGTGGACTTTAATAAGATAAAAATAATAATAATAAATATACGGCATCTTTCTCGAACATGCTATATGTTTGTGATCTTCATGTTTTAATGCACAAACAAATAATGCTTGAGAAATGTAGACTGTATAGTCCAGATTTCTTATCAATCATGTGATTCTTCATAGCTTTATTGATCAGACTACGATATTAAAATCAACGTTATATGTACATCTGTTCAAGGGGCTTTCCGAGATGGCTCATTTTTGACACCAATTAATAAATATAACGAATAGCATTTAGAACACCGCCAGATGGTAAATTAAATGGAAACGACAATATTATGCCGAGGTTTCAAATGTTGACAGTGTCAGTTACGGCCTGCCAGGAAAATCCTGGGTGGCCATTTGGTGTGCATAACAAGCAATCTGGACCTGAAGAATATCACTATTTTCCCATACGAAAAAAAATAGTAGCGGTTTAGAAATCTGATGCAATGAAGGCGCACACACCTTACAACTTGATTTACCCGGGAACAGCAACCGACTTTGAGCTCTCACCCTTCTGGGCAGACGGGGCCCACGTGCGTTACGCACGATCAATATACAGAGCAGGTTAGACAGGACGATGGGGGACACCTACATTTTGTAGGGGTTTAGCATATACGGTTGACAAATAAGTTAACAATCGCGATCAGCATCCGTCGAATGCCATTTGTTATATAAATGTCATACAAATACGTAATATAATAATGTGTGGTTTGATATCATAACAAAGTCCTTATTCTTCTATCAAATTTCTTCCAATTACGAACATTTTAAGGAGCTTAATCACCAAATTGTTCACCCGATTATTGTATCATTCTTTACAATATTTGGTCACATCGGACTTTTAATAAAACCACATCAGTATGGTGATATTTCTTTGTCGAAGTTTAATATTATATATAGTTAATCTCGTTTTCTTTCAAAAAATAATACACGCGCGTTAGTTCCTTTTTGTCGCTCGTTCTATAATTCCGGGTAAATAATTCCCCAGAATATGTACGAAAGATCCACTTTTATTATATTAAATACATTTATTGAATTTGTTGTAGATAAACGTCAAATCTTTGCCATAATTGCTTTGAAAGAACGAAAGTAGTTCGTCAGAGGAAGTGGGTTATATACCTATGAAAGCTAGTGCAAAATAAATACACCTGAGAAAATGAACATGCGAAAACGAACGTGCGAAAATGAATGTCAGAGTGCATTGAAAAATGAACGTTCATTTTCAAATGAACGTTCAAAAATGAACGTTCAAAAAAATGAACGTTCAAATATGAACGTTCGAATGTTCATTTCCTGACGCTGATGTGTAAAATGAACGGCCTGACGCATGCGGAAATGAACAGTCGAACGTTCAAATATGAACGCGTTCGCGTCAAAACTTTTGACACGCTCCCTTACTCACCCTCACTCACTCACTACCTCATTCGCTCGCTCGCTCACCTTCGCTTAATCACTCACTCACACACTCACTTACTCACCCCCACTCACTCAATCATTCGATCTATCACTTATTCACTCATTCGCACGCTAACTCACTTTCACTCACTCAATCACTCACTTACTCTCACTCACTCACTCACTCACCCACTCACTCACTCAATCATTCGCTCGCTCACTCACTTTTCTCTCACTCATTCGCCCGCGCACTTTCACTCACTCAATCATTCGCTCACTCACTTTTGTCTTACTCACTCTCACTCACTCACACATTCACACACTCACTCACCTTCACTCAAAACTCTCTCTCACTCACTTATTCACTCACTCACTCTCACCCACTCACCCTGACTCACTCCCTCACTTTTCTCTCACTTACTTGCTCACTCACCCACTCTCACTCACCCTGACTCTCTCACTCACTCACTCCCTCACCCGCACACAGATCCACCCATTTAAAGAGTCCCCGTTACGTTATACCTCCCGGCTTACTCACTCGCCCTCACCCATTTAAAGAGTAGGTCTCCGTTAGATTATATCCCGCAACATGGCAGACATGGATGATCTTATCAAGGAAACAGAAATGCTCTCCGCTATCTTGTCCCGATTTATACTGAACAAGGCAGAGGGCTTTACTCGCCCGGAATAGAACGTATCAACGACTCTATACAGCTTTTGACGCTCAGAGGCAATTTCTAGCAAACGTAGAGGATGCTATTAATTCCGCTGTAGATCTTTCAGGATCCATCAAGAGATACCAGGACGTTCTGCGGTATGCGAATAGCAAGGTGGATTTCGTCCTTGGTACATGGGTTTTTGGCCTATGAACCGTCGGATTTGAAATTACGGATTACGAGATCCCGGTTGCTGGAGCGGACCAGAAACTGGAGTTCAATCCCGAAACAAACAATACCATTGTTCCCGCGGTTCACGCTGTCCCAGCGGTTCCGACACCGAGAGTTCCAGCTGCTGTTCCAGCAGTCATTCCAGCGGTTCCTGCTGTCCCAGCTGTTCCAACACCGACAACGACACCACTAGTCGTTCACTTCTGAACCGTATACATTGTACCACGAAGAACACGACGTCCCAGCAGTCGTTCCGACAGTTCCAGCGCAAGCAACATGAGGATACAAAAACGGCGATCATAGTTTGTGTGATCATGGTCGGATTAATAGCAATTTGGTTTTTGTAATCAAGATCCCCAGGATCTAAGGGGCTAGGCACACCCTCCCCCCCCCCCTCGAATGAAGTCCCATCTTCGTCCGGCTCTTCCTGTCTCGAAGACAAGTCATCGAATTAATCGCACTCATGTCCGCCTTCTACCATTTAGTCGTAAGTTACAATTAGTTATAAGTGTTTAGTACGAAACATAAATATGGCAACAGCATACGGCTCAAAACTCAACCCGTATCGGCGATTCAGAGAGCCACTCGGTATCGAAGTAAACCGGCCAACCTCAGCACTATTGACCAGAACCAGCTGTTATCCGACCGGTTTCCCAGTCTTGGTCACAATAATGTGATCGTTCGGACAGCACGTTTAGCCTTCAAAATCGCTCTTACCAGCACAGATGCGAATCGCAGAATAGTGAACAACCCCGGACGAGCCATCGTGAGGAAGATCAGCCCCAAGATCGAGGGAAATGAAGTCCTTAGCTTAGACGACAGCGACGTGTTCCTGTGTTTCGCAGACCTATGGAAAACAACGCAGGAGCGCGAGAATGCGGTTTACCAGGGTATCCAAAATAAAAATGTAGCAAGGTTTCGAGTCGGGGCCGGATATCCTGAGAGTAAGAGAAAATCGGACACCTACGGGAGCCGTTTCTTCATACCTTTGGATCTTGAGATGCTCGAAAGTCATATGCCGTTTCACCAGGCGGCGCTGAACGAGCGCCTCAGCTGAACTGACCTTCAACGACCATTCGCGCGTGGTGATAGCCACGGGCAATCCAGAGCGAAGTACACGGTCATATGCCTTGATCATGAAGTTGTAACCCAGCCTGAGATTGCAAAACTGGTTCGTGATCAATACCAGGGACGCCTGCCCATTCTGTATGACCGTATTTATTATGTGGTTCCGTCGTATGTTTAAAGAAGAGCGACCCGATGTGGAACATCAATCTCAACACTCCAGCTAAATCGATGAAAGGACTTCTGCTGTTGTTTGAAGACCAATAACAAGATGGTTCATACAAACGCGACACGGAAAATTTCTTCAATCCAAAGATCACTAAAGCCACCGTGACAATCAAAGGCATTCCTAATCAGCTGTACGCGTCAGGTCTGGTTCCATATCAGCACTGGGATGAAATCAGAAAGCACTTTAGTGGTGAGATCCTGCCGCTTCCTCTCGTCTTCGCCATGCTTTCCAAGGGCACCAAACAAATAATTGCTTCTAGAGAATGCTAGAGCGTTTACAATGACACATCCAACCATCAGTGCTACAAATGTCATTGTATGCTAGCAGCCGATGCGTTTCTAAATCTACTTCATAACTGTCATGGGAATGATCCCTTGCGTAACGATCATGTCGTGTGTAGCCAGTGCTAACGCAATGGTAATCGTGAGTTTTGCTCCGTCTTCTAGATCCAAAAGTCCCAGGTCGGCTGTCTTTATTTTCGGCACTCTGTTCCAACAAACTGTAACCGGCGGTCCTTCTAGGGCTGCCCCGTGATACGCCAAGTTGACTAGTGCTTTACTATCCATCACTGAATATGAAATGGATCAATATGTCTAATACCCCGCCTACGGACTGTATAATACGACGGCTACGACAGTTACGCCAGAATATAGTCACCACCAGCTAGCCGAGACGACGGACGCCGGCTGGTCGACCGCTGGAACTGTTGAGACGACTGGCACTGTCGGAACGACAGTTGTTACCTCAGTTGGCACGTGATTCACAGGCTGTCCCAGCAGCGCCGCGTTTGCATGTTGCAACCGAGCATGAATCTCCTTGTTTTTTCTTCCGGGCCTCTGCATCCTTTTTCCCCCGCCGCAACCTTTTTGGGGTTTTTAGTCCTCTCCTGTCGCGGTCGCGTCGCGACGCTGCTTGTTCCGTCGTCTATATTTCTTACACTTATGGTATCGGAAAGGTTTCTGCTGTCGCGCCGATCACGTCCATCGTCGTCTTTATTCATTGGACACTCATGTCCAAATTGACAGTGCTTCGCTGTAGTCAGAGCTGCCGTGATGGGAGCTAAATACATCCCATATCTATGGAACAGTTCCCGACGAAAGGATCATTTTTCAGCTCTGCCTGAAGCCGTGCTACGTTTTCTTTGGAAATGGGATGGCATACATACAAAGCGCTATGCTTCCCAGTGCCTTAGTCATGGTAGCTCCAAGCACCCGTACAATGTCAACATTTCTTCATCGCTCTTTTTTCCAATTCCGCAAGAATGATTTGACAGCCCAGGTATTTTTGGCCTATCCGCCGGCGATCATTAAAGCGAGACGTTCCCGCCTTGTCGCTGTGATTGTCTCGGTCGTCTCGCTGCAGTCTTTAGTGTTGTTACGACACGGTTCATCCTTATCTTCTTCTGGGTGGCCCTCAATGATGTCATCGGCGTCCTTGATGCCGGAACAGTGGGTTAGGAAACGCCAGAGTCTGTCTGATATAGTCGCGGAGGCCCAGGACACATATTATCAACAGAGTAAAAGGTTGTTTATAGTCAGGACGATGGTCCACATTTTGCTTTATGTCTACACCTTCAACAGAGTTAAACACCGATTAAATGTGGTCTTATGTGGTTGAGAATGATGTGTCTACCCTGTCGGGACGATGGAAACCGCGGGGATTGCTGCTGGGGGAGAGTCGAGATATGTGTATGGCGGATGGGGGTATGTGTATGGCGGGTCTCAGGGACTTTTTTCGGAACGACTTCTGGGAGGATTGTAAAAATGCCCCCCCCCCCCTGCAGCTAACGTTAGAACAATCTACTTATCTTATTCCCATGATATAGATATATTGAAGAATCAAATGAGAAGGGAAATGTCTTCAAAATTAATTTCAAGGTTTCTCAGTCTTATAGGATAAGCGTAACTGGAAATTGTCCTGAGTAGGTGTTAAACACGCTATTTTCACCTTTATTGGAGCTGGTAAAAACGTCAGTAAGAATAATATTTACTGAATAAGTACATATATTTTTCAGGAACAATGATGCCAAATGTCTTCAAAATTGGTTTAAATTTGAGTAACATATGATTAATCCCGTCTTCTGTGCTACAAGTCTATAGGTTCAAAATGACTGGGTTAGCTCCCCTTATTCTGGCAATCGTGATTGTTATATATCATGGGCACGTGGAGGGAGAAGAATACTACTGAATAATAATATTAGTATCTCGTCATCCAATAACAATACAAGAATTAGAATTAAGAAAAAGTATAAAGTGGTATGAAATATTGAAAATATGGAATCTGATCAACAATCGGTATTCCGAAAGCTCTGAAAGATACATTCGCACAATCATTGGAAAAAACACTGATTCCTTATTCTCTCAAATGTTTGTTTAGGGTCACGACTGAGACACAAGCACATTCGATAATCACTGTTGGTCATGTGATGTTTTTGTATGTAATGCAGTAAATATATTATCCCATTGGATTCCCTGTCCTTTTACACCGTTATATGTTTCCTTCACCATAGCATGGTACTTTCACCTCAAATATATATGAAACTGGTCACAGTTGTTGAATGTCATAAAGAATAGCGGCACAGATCTAATTACAAGCGTCTAGTCCATCATTCATAATCCAGCCGTCGTCCATTACAGAATATCCGCGTCCATAATCCAAAGACCTATTCCATTTTCCACATAACAGTATTAGCACCAAATTCAAAAAGACAATCATAGTATACATAAACATAGGCTTGTTTTCAGCAAGAGAGAAGCGGTCAACAGTTTTCAATGATGCCGGCAAGACATCATGATGTTCCAAAAATATCAAATCCGTATCGCTGATCAGTATTCTTAATCCATAATATTCGTTATAGAGTCGTCATCTAAAAAAAAGATGTATCTCAGTCACGCTTTGATTGTGACTGTTCATATGAGTACCATGAGGATCTTGAAGTACATGGGTTCATACGGCCCCTAGCCCTGGGTTAAGCGGAATTAGACACGTTACGAAACGTAGCCCCATAGATCTTGCACGCTACGTTCGTATTTTGCTATCAGCATGCGATATGTATCGCCAAATTTGAGAAACTTTGAGTGGAGGCGCTTGGTGGAATAGCCCTGTTTTATAAGTTTCTGCAACAATGTTTTGTGACGTTGATTAAAATCATCACATTTAACACAGATCATCAGATCCGACAGTCAGTAGCCTGCGATCGTCCATAAAGAATATCCGAGTCCGCAATAACAATAGCTTACTGAGACGATGCAATTAGAATGATTACCACTATTCTCAATAATATACATCAATGTCTGATATCAATTTGACATTTCTCTGCAGAATGTGATAATGGCACATTCGGGTTTGAATGCAAAACAGACTGTAACTGTTTGGATCTCGATGAAAGTTGTGATAAAGTAAACGGGATGTGTACTAGTGGATGTGCTGCTGGATTTGTCGGCCAAGGATGTCAAACCAGTAAGTAGCCCAATCCGAGGTTAAATGTCAATAAAGGGAAATAAACTGATAAATTTCAGCCCAATATCGACGAATTTTCCAATGAATCTCATACACCAAAAACAAGATTAACTGTCTAGTAAGAAGACAGAAAATTTTCATTCATATAATTTAAAAGTACACTTTCTCGCGTCACAATTTGTGAATTTTCGAAATTGTTTAGAATGAAATTATAAATTTATTTTCTATAAGATGCCATATATTTACTACATTTATTATCGATGTCATTCACCTCTGTCAGGTCACACTTTAGCCCGATAATTCTTTTCGTTCGCTATCATAGATACAGTCCGGCAGCCAAATAGGGGTTTTGGGTCGAACCTTACTCTAGAGGTCCCACAATAGGTTTTAATGGCTTTGACATGTATGGAACATGCAGATAACGAAACCGAAGGGTGCCCGCCTGGTATCCTTGAGCATTTTGATAAAACATCTTGTTTCCATGGCAACCACATGATAAATAATATACCCTTACACCGTGTTAAAAATTGAAGACGCAGAAAGCCTTTATCTTGTTCAGGAATCTTGTGGTCTCGGCCACTTTTGGTATTTTTAGGGATATATTTCAATTGTAAAATTTGGTTATATAACATTGAGATAATGTCCCAAAATCACTTATCACAAGATCTAACCAACTGCACTGTGGTGGTGTTGTGGTAGAGCTCGCCTGGTAAGCGACATGTCCCAGGTTCAATCCCAGACTGAGTCATATCAAACACTTGAACAAATAAACTTGTATCTTCCTCGCATTGTGCTCAGCAGGAATAGGTTAGATCAAGGACGGGTTGATCCGGTGTGGGGATAATGTGTCGCGATATGACTGAACAATGTTGAAAGCTACGTTAAAATTCTACTCAATAGCTCTAATAAATTGCGGGGGTGTTTTTTCTTTGCGACAATAGCTCAGTTCAACATACACGTACATGTATAGTTGTTGTTCGGTGTCAGTGTTCAAATGTCAGTGATTCGTGCTGCTTTTGTTTTCAAACGCCACGGGTCAAAGCATATGTCTGATTGTTTATAATGACTATTTACAATAAAAAAGGATAAAATAAAGAAGATAAAATCACGAAAATATAAGAAATCAACAGAATCACAGTTGGTATCGAGCGGCTCCAACTCGTATTTGGGTATTTCATAAAAGAATAAATCCTGAAACAACTTTGTACAAGTATTAATAGAAAGTCATATGTTTGCTTAAATCAAAGTGTGATCCATTTCTGTCTAGTACTGTATTAAGAGTCCATGTAGATAAAATTACCTTCACATACATATTTGTCAAGGTCACATCTTCATTGAAAAGATATTTCCTTAAACGTATGGTCATTTTTTCATTATTTCCTGAGGTTCCGACACTACGAAACATTGAGAACTTTGGTTGAGATTTTATAGCTTATCACGTTGTCTATAGGCAAATGTTTCAGGTCAAAGCTTCATCAGCAAATTCAAGATGGCGGCCGATATGAAAAATGATAAAAAATGATATCTTGGCCATTTTTAGCCCACCATCACCAGATGGTGGGCTGTTCAAATCACTTTTCGTCCGTGGTCCGTCGTCCGTCCGTCCGTCGTCCGTCCGTCGTCCGTCAGTCCGTAAACAATTCTTGTTATCGCCATTTCTCAGGAACTACTTTATGGATCTTTCTCAAATTTGGTACACAGGTTCCCCTAGGGGTCTAGTTGTGTCAAATACCTTTTCCAGTCCGATTCGAAAATCCAATATGGCCACCAGGCAGCCATCTTGGATTTCCCCTTGAAACCTTGTTATCGCCATTTCCCAGGAACTATTTCATGGATCTTTCTCAAATTTGGTACATAGGTTCCCCTTGGGGTCTGGTTGTGCAAGATACCTTTTTCGGTCCGATTCGAAAATCCAATATGGCCACCAGGCAGCCATCTTGGATTTCCCCATGAAACCGTAAACAATTCTTGTTATCGCCATTTCTCAGGAACTACTTTATGGATCTTTCTCAAATTTGGTACACAGGTTCCCCTAGGGGTCTAGTTGTGTCAAATACCTTTTTCGGTCCGATTCAAAAATCCAATATGGCCACCAGGCAGCCATCTTGGATTTCCCCTTGAAACCTTGTTATCGCCATTTCCCAGGAACTACTTCATGGATCTTTCTCAAATTTGGCACATAGGTTCCCCTTGGGGTCTGGTTGTGCAAGATACCTTTTTCGGTCCGATTTGAAAATCCAATATGGCCACCAGGCAGCCATCTTGGATTTCTCCATGAAACTTTGTTATCGCGATTTCTCAGGAACTACTTCATGGCTCTTTCTCAAATTTGGTACACAGGTTCCCCTTGGGGTCTAGTTGTGCAAGATACCTTTTCTGGTCTGATTCGAAAATCCAATATGGCCACCAGGCAGCCATCTTGGATTTCCCCATGAAACCTTGTTATCGCCATTTCTCAGGAACTACTGCATGGATCTTTCTCAAATTCGGTACATAGGTTCCCCTTGGGGTCTAGTTGTGCCAGATATCTTTTCTGGTCCGATTCGAAAATTCAATATGGCCACCGGGCAGCCAGCTTGGATTTCCCTATGAAATCTTGTTATCGCGATTTCTCAGGAACTACTGCATGGATCTTTCTCAAATTTGGTACACAGGTTCCCCTTGGGGTCTAGCTGTGCAAGATAACTTTTCTGGTCCGATTCGAAAATCCAATATGGCCACCAGGCAGCCATCTTGGATTTCCCTATGAAATCTTATGGCCATTTCTCAGGAACTACTGCATGGATCTCTCTCAAATTTGGTACACAGGTTCCCCTTGGGGTCTAGTTGTGTCTGTTCCGATTCTTAAATCCAATATGGCCACCAGGCAGCCATCTTGGATTTCGCCATGAAACTTTGTTATCGTCATTTCTTTGCAGGAAGTACTGCATGGATCTTTCTCAAATTTGATACACAGGTTCCCCTTAGGATCCAGTTGTGCAAGATACCTTTTTCGGTCCGAATTGAAAATCCAATATGGCAACAAGGCAGCCATCTTGGATTTCTCCATGGAACTTTATCGTCATTTCTCCGGAAATACTGCATGGATCTTTCTCAAATTTGGTACACAGGGTCTCGATATGCAAGATGCCTTTTTCGGTCTGAATCGAAAATCCAATATGATCACCCGGTGACTACTGCATGGATCTTTGTTAAATTTGGTACACAGTTTCTCCTTGTCTAGTTGTGCAAGATACCTTTTTCGGTCCGAATCGAAAATCCAATATGGCCACAAGGTGGCCATCTTGAATTTCCCGTTGAAACATTGTTATCGTGAATTCTCAAGAAATATTTCATGGATCTTTCTGAAATTTGATACACAGGTCCCACATGGGGCCTAGTAGTGCAATATACCTTTTTTAGTCCGATTCGAAAATCCAAGTTACGCTCGAAATTAATACGGTATTCTCGAGTTGTGACGTTGCATCACACGAGTCGGCAGATCAAACGGTGGGGCATATTCTATATATTGACTATAGAGAACATCCATATCTTCACCTCCCATATCAAGGAGTTCAAATAATTCGGAATTAAAGTGTATTTCTTCAAATTTTAAATCAGTTTTCTTTAGTCCATGCAGTAGCAAGTGAACTGCTCCATCCTTTCGTCTGCCGGCGGGTCGGCTACATGAAGGGGCGTCACTCTTGTGGCTCAACGTCACAACTCGACAACTGTAGACTACTGCATGTTTCGATTCAAGGGAGATAATCAGGATTCAGGCACTTTTGAAGTTTCAACATTATTGTGCGGACCGGATCCCTTGTACCATCTTACTATTTTCGAGCATGATATCTTGAAAGAGACATCTCAAACTAGCCCAGTAAACAGAACAGAATTAGCATTCGTTCCTAATTATAAAATCTTAAGTATGTTTCATGGCTCATGCCAAAGTGTCAAAGAGATTGGACCTCCCTTCCAGTACCCAATGATGACATGTGCAAAAAAAAATAAATAAAAAAAAATACTACAAAACAAAGGCGAAGGATCCTCTGTACATGTGCTTTCACTTTCAGACTACCTTTGCTCATTTCTCTTGTATTACAACAACCGATATTAGTACAGTTTCTAGAAATCTTGAAACTCCTGAAACTTAGATTATATCTTGGTGTTTTTCAGTGTCCCTTTTCCGATCTTTTTCGCTCAAATTCGAAATTCTGTAAACAAAATTACAAATCAATCGTTTCTTCTTAGTAACAATGGTCAAAAAGATCCTCTAGTCATTAGCTTACAATTGTCGGACAATGGTGGGCGCCAAGATCCTTCAGGATCTCTCGTTCTTCTAGATTTATCATTTTATGAGGTAAAAGTGGCTAAAGGTATTTTATTTCATATCATATAATTATTTTCTGATTTGTTCAGCAGTTAATCCGGCGAAGTTTGCAGATATAACAAAATAGAAAAATCTGGCCAAAAATTCGCAAAAAATGCATTTTTGGGGAAATGACGTCCCCGTGACGTCACCAGGACGGCCATCTTGGATATGTTTGCATTGTCGGGTAGAGCTTGACTCATACATGTACATACAGTGTAGCAAGTTTAATATCTCTACACTACTGAAGGATAAGCAGAATATTAAGATATTGATCAAATTATTCACATTCTGATAATCCTAGTTATTTTTCCTGTGGTTGCCATGAAAACAAGTTATTTTATCAAAATGCTCAAGGGTGCCAGGTGGGCACTTTCCGGTTTTGTTCCCTGCATGGTCCATAGATGTCAAAACCATTAACACCTATTGTGGGAGCTCAAGCGCAAGGTTCATCCCTGTGGCTGCCGGACTAATACTGGTCTGATTAAATGAATGACTGGTTATTTCCATACTGGCTTGATTAAATGCATGATACATGTACGGTACTATATATCAGCACTGGCTTGATGAAATAAATGACACTGATTATTTCGTATCTCACCCAAAAATGCAGGATAGGTTGTTTCAAAACAGACCTATTAAATTTAGTTTAGGTCTAATTGATCGAACGACAATAAAGATGGTTATTTCTACCTCGGATTAACTGGATGAATATTGCGGATTATATCACCACAGGCCTACTCATAAATGACACAAATAATGATTATTTTAACTCTGACCGGAAATGAAGGAACGGCACAATTCATTGTCAACAAAGGCCAACTATAATTTAACGTGTCAGCTCAATCCTAATTAAATTAATGACACAAAATATATTTGCCATGCCAAATTGATGTCAACCAGATGCGGATTGAATGAACAACGCAAGTTCTGTCAAGGATGTTATGCCAGTAGAGACCTAATTGAATGAATGCTGACGTATGCGACGTGTAATAGCCGAAGACGTGTCCATTGGACAGACAATTTTTAATTTGGACAGGCACAATTTTACATGGGAGAGATAGAAGAAATAGGGAGGTAGACGGTCCAAATCTAGCAAAATGTGGTATTTGTACTGGCCGATTTGATATTCTGGCTAGCACCCAGTGCGCATGTTATTTCCACGCAAGCCAACTGGATAACTGGTTGGAGGTTTAGCACGGCCAGGTTATTTAAGTACGGGTCCTAATTAATGAAAGGTACATTAATAGATGTACACTAGCGTAGGACCGGATATTTCAACATGAACATATATAGCCCTAATGGATGAGTAGTATACTTGTCATTTGACTCTATCTGGCCTGGGTGATTTGGGGTGTACCGTCACAGTGACGTCATTTTTCGAGTTGTGTTATTTATGTGCTTTCTTTGCGAAAACTTCATGATAAATTAGTAAATAATAATCTGATGAATGTTACGTCTACGATAATAGAAAACGCAACAGAAAGATTTGTGAAGTCGAGTACAAAGATTTATTTACAATACAAACTAAGTTAGGTCAATTCAGCAAATAATAACAAATAAACACCTTACTGTTGACTGTTATACCAGTGTATCTCTCAACGTTCTTATCAACGCACAGTTCGTAACGTGCAGGAATCCCGATATTTCCTCATTCAATAACGCTCAGCTGGGGTCCAGTTTTCGTAAGTTCAATCTCGCAGATAAATTCAGCGGTCAGACACAGCCAACAGGAATAATACAGCGGTCAAACACAGCCAACAGGAATATAATCCAAGTAATGTCAAATGTCCAGTTATGCAAGCCGTTCGAATTTTCCAGAACACGATATATCAAACGTTTAAGAAAGCCAGTGTTCAATTCCTCCCCACAACTGATTGACACGCTAATTTATACTATAGCGGGATTTCCAGATCATTCCATCAGGTCAACAAAGTTTATCGGTACATCAGTGACGTAATATTCAACCCAGATACGATGACAAGAATTCGAGAAGATTCCACACAATTTACCCAAATAAACAGAGGCTATACATTCGAGAAACATCCATTGTATAGATGGCGCTGCAGTAAACTGTATAGTATCATACTGGGCCTTTTCATGAACGTATAGATGGCGCTGCGGTATATCCAATCGTATCATACGGGGGTTTTCCCAAAGCAGCCATATTGGTGCATAGAACCGTCGAGAAAACACAAGACGGTGACGCACAAATCACTCATGATAAATCGGTCAGAAATACGAGAATATTCCAGATGGATGACTAACACTAAATCGGTCATGATTACTAGAAAATTCGTAAACACATTTACCACAGAACAGGAGGTCAATAAGTTCACCTAAGTTCCACAATTCTATAACGATCTACAGTATCTAACTGTGATACCATGACACTCCCCCTCTTAAAAGAAGAAAGTTACAATCTTGGAACTTTCTTGACAATTCAAAACATTATTACAAAACCAAATCTAAATTACAACAGTAAAAATGTTGACAAACATATGTACATTAAATGCGAGACAAACAATCAGCGATCAAATTGTCCTTACCCTTAATATGTTTGATTTCAATATTGTATTCTTGTAGCACCAAACTCCATCTCAACAATCTCTGATTTTTGTTTTTCATCTTACTTATGAAAACAAGTGGATTGTGATCACTGAATACAGTAATTGGCAATGATGAAGAAGTAACATAAACATCAAAATGTTGCAAAGCCAATATCATTGCCAAACTTTCTTTCTCAATTGTAGAATAATTTCTCTGATGTTTGTCAAATTTACGTGAAAAATAACATTGGGTGATCTACACCATCCATGTCTTCTTGTAACAGAACGGCACCAGCAGCAACATCACTAGCATCTACAGCCAGTTTAAAAGGTGAACCAAAATCTGGTGCTGAAAGAACTGGTGCGCTCTTGAGTATGGCTTTCAGTTTTTCGAAAGCTGATTCACATTCATCTGTCCAAACAAAAGTTACCCTCTTCCTTAAGAACCGAGTTAAAGGTTCAGTAATATCTGAAAAATTTGGACAAAATTTCCTGTAGTAACCAGCCATACCCAAGAAACGCATCAATTGTCTCTTACATGTTGGCCTTGGAAACAGCGAGACAGCACTGACCTTAGCTTCTACAGGTTTTACCTGACCCTGACCTACAACATGACCCAAGAATGTCACACGTGCATGTCCAAATTCACTTTTTCCAAGGTTGACTGTCAGCTTGGCGTCACTCAGCCGATTGAACAGTGCACGAATTCTCTGCAGATGCACCTCCCATGTGTCGCTGTAGACAATGACGTCATCAATGTAAGTCTCACATCCTTCCAAACCGGAAGTAACACGATTGATGAGACGTTGGAACGTGGCTGGAGAATTTTTCATTCCAAATGGCATAACTTTGTACTGGAACAGACCCTCCGGAGTGACGAATGCTGATATCTCCTTCGCACGATCTGTCAGTGGAACTTGCCAAAATCCTTTCAGAAGATCAAACTTTGACACGAACTTGGCATTTCCAACTTTATCAATGCAATCGTCAATGCGTGGAATAGGGAATGTGTCTGTTTTGGTCAAAGTGTTCATCTTTCTGTAGTCAGTACACATTCTGTAACTGCCGTCTGGCTTTGGAACGAGGATACAAGGTGAACTCCAGTTACAATTACTTGGTTCAATGAAGTCATTGTCCAATAGATACTGAATCTCTTTTTTCATGTAGTTTTGTTTGATGGGATTCAAACGATATGGGTGCTGTTTCACTGGATTTGAATCGCCGACATCGACGTCATGTGAAATTGTATCAGTCCGAGTAGGAATGTCGGGAAACAAATGTTCATATTGGCTGAGCAGAGTTCGAAGTTCTTCCTGACGCGCTGGCTCGAGATGACACAACTTGGAATCCAAATTAAGTAGAATGTCAGAGTTCTGTAATTTCGCCGCTGTCATGGGCTCTTCACAAGTTTCACTAGTATCAGGGTCAGAACTAACTACACTTACAGGATGGACAGTACTGTCAGTGCTATCTCTGTCGATGTATAACTTCAACATATTTACATGGCATAACTGTTTGCTTTTACGCCTGTCAGGAGTCTGAACTACATAATTCAGGTCACTTAGTTTCTTTTCAATGACATAAGGACCATAGTATCTAGCCTTAAGTGGATTACCAGGAATAGGCAGAAAAGCCAGAACTTTCTCACCAGGTTTGAAACTTCGTTTGAGAACATGTTTGTCATAGGTTATTTTCATACCTTTTTGAGCTGACTTCAAGTTTGACATGGCCAAATCACGTACTTTGGTCAACCTGGTGCGAAAGTCCGACACATATTGCAAGAGACTACATGAGTCAAGCTCACTGTCGAGGAACTTTTCCTTCAACAGTTTGAGGGGTCCTCTAACTGTATGACCAAAGACTAATTCAAATGGACTGAAGCCCAAAGACTCCTGAACAGACTCTCTAACCGCAAACAATAACAAGTGTATGCCTTCATCCCAGTCCTTTTCAGTGTCAAAACAATAAGTCCTAATCATGTTCTTTAATGTTTGGTGGAATCTTTCTAATGCGCCTTGGCTTTCTGGATGGTATGCAGATGATTTGTACTGCTTTATTCCCAATTCGTGCATGACTTGTTGGAAGATTCCTGACATAATATTAGATCCATGATCAGACTGAACAGACTGGGGTAGGCCGACAAGTGTGAAAAACTTAACTAAGGCCTTAATAATAGTTTTAGCCTTAATATTCCGTAAAGGAATGGCCTCAGGGAACCTGGTTGAAGCACACATGATCGTTAACATGTATTGGTTGCCTGACTTTGTTTTTGGTAGTGGACCGACACAATCTATAATGACCTTACTAAAGGCTTCCCCAAATGCAGGGATTGGTTGTAGAGGGGCCTTCGGTATGGTTTGGTTTGGTTTTCCTACCATTTGACATGTGTGGTATGACCTACAAAATTCAACAACATCTTTCCTCAAATTTGGCCAATAGAAATGAGTTAGAATTTTGTAGTATGTTTTGTTAACACCTAAATGGCCTGAAAGAGGTGTTTCATGGGCTAGTCTGAGGATATCTAAACGATATGACTTCGGTACCACAATCTGATACTTAACTGCCCACTCATCATCAGGTGACACATCTGGCGGTCGCCATTTGCGCATAAGAACACCATTCTTACAAAAGTAACACACAGGCTCCTGAGTTACATCACACTCGTCTACTGCCTTGTCAAATAACTTGAAAATGTCCTTGTCACTATGCTGTTCATTAACCAGCTGTGATTTTGAAATTTTGTCATTAGAACATTCCAATTTGCGATCCAAATGTGGCTCATCAGCCTCATCATTTAAACACACAAAGGTGTCAGCCAAACAAACGTCATCGATGACGTCATCTTTAAGAGACTTTTCAGACTCTTCAGCCAATTTACTCATGGCTCTAGTAACCGCACAAGCAGGATACAAACTTTGAATTTCGTCTGCAATTGGATCATGAATCTGATCCAAACAAGGCTTGTCAGTTACAATCGGGTTAACCCCGACCCTATCTCCCGCAAGATCATTGCCAAGAAGTAATTGAACACCCTCAAACGGTAAACTACCTTTAATACCCACCGTAACAGGTCCAGAAATCAAGTCGGAAGACAGATGAACGTTATGGAGCGGAATGGGTGTATAATTCACAGAATCTACTCCTTTAATCAGGACATTACTGCCTGCAGATGAAGAATCAGAAAACGGCAAAATATCTGACAACAAAAGCGACTGGGACGCGCCCGTATCTCGCAAAATCTTCACTGGAGTAGCACTAGAAAAATCACTTGAAAGTGACACAAAACCATTGTGGATAAATGGTTCAAAAATCTCCATAACAGGATTTGGAAAACTGTCAACCTTATCCTTGATAGAACTAATAGGAACAGTGTCCTTGGCCATCTTAACGGCATATACATGAACGTCACCAACCTGCTTGGGTACAGATCTTGAAGTGAGGAAACCACTAGGCTTTTGAAAGGCTTGATCTTGTTGTCTTCTTTTCAATTTAAAACAGTTGGCCATCAAATGGCCGTCCTTTTTGCAGTAGCTGCAAACGGGAGACTTACTTTGAGTGTTAAAAGTGGGTGACTGAGAGTTAAAAGTGGGTGACTGAGACTTTGTGTTTGACCTTTGACCTTTGTAACTGGGGTTGAAAGTTTTAGGCCTTGAGAAAGAACTGGATTTGTTACCCGAGATGTTAGACTGGAATGAACTGGGCTTAACAGCATTGACAAATGATAATTTGTGTGTCAGGGCGTATTCATCAGCAAATCGGGCTGCTTCGTCTAAAGTGTTGGCATTCTTTTCATCAAGAAATGTTCTAACATCACCATGGATACACCTTTTAAATTCCTCTACTAGCATAAGCTGTCTGAGGTTTTCAAAGTTGTTGTCAATTTTAACCGAAGCACACCACCTATCAAATAATTGTTCTTTTGAACGGGCAAATTCTACATGAGTCTGGGAGTTTCCTTTTTCACAGCTGCGGAATTTTTGTCCATAGGCTTCAGGAACTAATTCATAACCTTTGAGGATTAAATCTTTCACTAAATCATAATTTGATGCTTGCTCTACCGTCAGTTGAGTGTAAATGTCCCTTGTCTTTCCGACCAAAACACTTTGAAGAAGTAAACTCCAATTTTCTCTTGGCCAGTCTAAATTCTCAGCAATTTTCTCAAAATGCAGAAAATATTTGTCAACTTCTTTTTCCTGAAATGGTGGGACGAGACGTATTTGTCGAGCTGCATCAAATCTTGATTGTGATTGTACATGAGCATGTGTACGAGGATCTGTTCGCGACTGTAATTCCAAATGTTTCATTTCTAACTGAAACTTTCTATCCTTCTCTTCTCTTTCTAATCTGTCCTCTTTTTCTAATGCTAACTTTTCTCTCTCTAATTGAAACTGTCTTTCTTTTTCTCTTTCTTCTAATTTCTTTAATACATTTATTTACAATACAAACTAAGTTAGGTCAATTCAGCAAATAATAACAAATAAACACCTTACTGTTGACTGTTATACCAGTGTATCTCTCAACGTTCTTATCAACGCACAGTTCGTAACGTGCAGGAATCCCGATATTTCCTCAATCAATAACGCTCAGCTGGGGTCCAGTTTTCGTAAGTTCAATCTCGCAGACAAATTCAGCGGTCAGACACAGCCAACAGGAATAATACAGCGGTCAAACACAGCCAACAGGAATATAATCCAAGTAATGTCAAATGTCCAGTTATGCACCCAATGTAAGCCGTTCGAATCTCCCAGAACACGATATATCAAACGTTTAAGAAAGCCAGTGTTCAATTCCTCCCCACAACTGATTGACACGCTAATTTATACTATAGCGGGATTTCCAGATCATTCCATCAGGTCAACAAAGTTTATCGGTACATCAGTGACGTAATATTCAACCCAGATACGACGACAAGAATTCGAGAAGATTCCACACAATTTACCCAAATAAACAGAGGCTATACATTCGAGAAACATCCATTGTATAGATGGCGCTGCAGTAAACTGTATAGTATCATACTGGGCCTTTTCATGAACGTATAGATGGCGCTGCGGTATATCCAATCGTATCATACGGGGGTTTTCCCAAAGCAGCCATATTGGTGCATAGAACCGTCGAGAAAACACAAGACGGTGACGCACAAATCACTCATGATAAATCGGTCAGAAATACGAGAATATTCCAGATGGATGACTAACACTAAATCGGTCATGATTACTAGAAAATTCGTAAACACATTTACCACAGAACAGGAGGTCAATAAGTTCAGCTAAGTTCCACAATTCTATAACGATCTACAGTATCTAACTGTGATACCATGACATGAAACATAAATTAGCTTTTGCCTACATTTCCTTACAGAAAAGCAGAAATTTTGAAGAACAGTAACGAAAACCTCACTTTTCTCATACTCCACATGGTCGCCATTTTGAATTTAAGACACACCGGCCTACGTGCGACCAACACGGCACACAACAATCAGATATCTGAGACATACTTTAACTGTTAAGCATAGTTTTATGAAATGTCGGTGAATAGCTCATGTTTAAACTAATGTTTCCTTATGTAAATCCATTTGACTTTAGATAATAGTTATGTTATGTGTTGTCTCATGCCACTGACAAAATCAAAGTTTTAAACAACTTCTTTCCACTTTGCGACGTTAGTGTAATGAGCCCAGCATATATATTTAAGTTTGAACCGTGACACCCGAGTGCTTGTGATGATTGCATGGAGTATGGGCAATTGGATAAAATACTTATTTGCCAAAATTGAATATTATTCAAGCAGCTGTTGTTGCCTGCAAAAAGCTTTTAGTATCATACAATACAGGGCAGTCCGTTGATTAGCTCGCGCCGCCTCGTTGAAATGGTGTGTCAAATTTGCAACAAAGTAACTATGATAAAGTAAACAGCACGAACTGGCTACTCCGTTTAACAACTCAACGATCGACATCGTATTGAACTTGTCCGATTATAAACGAACAAAGTTTGATTCGTAACTTGGAAATGACACATGACGCTTCGCCTTGTACAATTCAACTTGTTGTTGTATGCTTAACTGATTCCATAAACCATAGATTAGGTGGGCGATATCAAAGAACAAATCCCCATCCATGAGACTAGGTTCGAAGAGAACAATTCAGAGAACTTTCATCTCTGACTGTGGGAGGGAAGACGTGACGTTGCAATTCAGTCACGTGCTAGCTCAGACCATTAATATGCAGCAGCATTACTTTAGCAGACAAAGCAGACAAATTAGCCAACACAAGCTCAAATTAAGTTGTGCCTGGTCACAACTTTGTCTTATACACATAGAATTTACCTGAACTGATGAGTATCATTTTTTTTGCCACTGGGAATCGTTTGCCACAGCGAACTGAATTAGGCTGCTGAACCTCAAAAACAGTTTGGACAAAAACACGTTACTTCCAACAGGCCGAGCAAACTGAAGTGCATATGAAAAAATACATGAAATAGCATACCTTAACAATAAACACATAATTGAAGAGGTCGATGGAAGTATATGTTCTATATGCGTAGTGCCTATTTGACTCCCATTCTACAGCCGTAACCAGTTACAGATCAATGACCTTGTCATGGTATTGTAGTCTATTATTAGACATTGTGGATGTTTCTGGTATCTACGGTTGACGCATGCTTGTTTACGTACTTTTATGTGGGTTTTCTGGAAGACTATTGTAAACTGTATCTAGGTCAGATGATGCGGTAATGGTGTGTATTCTAGAATCTTCTTGAATGGCAGAATGATCTGGAATGACCCAGAGTATAAATAGCGCACCAGTCAGTCACTCAGCAAGAAATTCAAACTGGCTTTTTTGTGGGTCTGTTATACTGTGTTACTATCTGGATTTACGGACTGCTGGATTATTTACTCCTGTGTATTGTCTGTTGGCTGCTGCATAATCTACGCTATTTGTTAACGGCTGTCGGACATTGGACATTTACTGGGACTGTGTGCAACTGAGCAGTGTTGAATCATCATTATTCAGAAGAGTGATTTGTGCGCGTCAACAAGGGCTGTAGAGTGTACACCGGTACAGTTGAACAGTAAGACTACATTTCATACATCGGTTTGTTGTATTAAAATTTTTATATGATTTTTAGTATTGTAAATAAATATTTAATTGTTAATCATTGACTTCACACGTCTTTCTTTTACGGTAAAAGCTGACGTAACAACCTCCAGTTGGGTGAAAATAACCCATCACAAATCATGTGAATGGACGTCATACAGATATTTTGAGAATATCACCGCATATGTCAACGGAAATATGCCACTAAATGTTAACAAAGCATATTATCGTTTCGCTAGAACTACTTAAAAGTCACCAAAAAGTATCATCGCAATGTGAAAATGCAAGGTACATCATGGTAAAACATGGCACTTCTTTATAAGAGCTCTTACGTAGTTCTAGGGAAACCATGCTATGGTTCATTATGTTACAGTATGGAAACAACAATAATAATAATAATACCAGGGTAAACCATACAATGGATGTCGGACTAAGCGACTCCATCTACAGGCTTGTATGCCGAAACTACACCCACCATGGCAAAACTATTTATAAATCACATACTTCCGATGTCGAGCTATTTAAACCTAAGGAAATCATATCATCAATATCATCAAAGCTGAGAATTAAAGTATAATTAAACAAGCACTGATTGATCACGTGGATACATTAATTTGGAAAACGTCGCATTGCAATTGATATCATGAAAAGCACTGATTCAGCTATCATGGAATGCTATTATTATTTAGCCCAATTCCTTTTATCATTTACTCATCTTTATAGCCTTTGATTGCTATTTCTCGCTCTCCATCGCCACACTCTCTTTCTAGGGAAAACATGCGGTATATTTTCAGCAGAGAATCTTCGGTCCAGTATGCATATATGGAATCACTTATGCGATAACAATGCTTAAATAATTAAGTACGGTATGAATAATCGCAGCACTATCAATTTCTTCGTGATGTTTTTGTTTTCTGCCAAACCGTTTAGGCTACCGATGCATGCGATTAGCTTTTACTGACTCCAGCTTAACCATGTCGGCTCGAGCTGGTCTATTCTAGCGGAATTTAATATTGTAATTAGAATAATGTACACTTTTCATGCACTATGAATTGTTAAATATGTGTTTCACATCATGTTAATTTGTTAGGGTTGTCGAAGTACCGGAACCTTGAAAACAAGAGCTGTTAGCCAATGATCTTATTGACATAGTAGTTTGGTGTCTCCAGTGCATCGTAATTCCTTTTTTATCTCGCCTTACAAAGTAAAGGGGAGATATTGTGAGAGGGGGAAAGAGGATGTCGTCGTGTCGGTGTCGGTGTCGGTGTCGGTGTCCCCTGCCTGGAAATGAATGGGTTTTTGGTTTAGCAAGTTAAAAAAAAATCTAGAAAAATTAGAAAAAATATAAAAAAAATATAAAAAATATGGGGGGTGGGTATGCCACCTGGGGGTACTACCCCTGGGGTACTCTAATGTTAAAATCCCTATGAATGAGTTTTGCGTTTAGCTGAAGTGCACATGTACATCTGTACTTGGAAAGTTTCTTGCAGTTGTCAGCTGTCATTGGATGATTGTGAAACTTGGTATACATGTTTCTTATGATAAGAGGATGTACCTGTGCTATTTTTGAGAAGAAATATTAATTTTTCTCAAAATTATGGCAAATGAAGAGTTTTCTGTTTAGGTAAATTGTACATGTAGGCCTCTACATGTATAGATATACATCTACATGGTAACTTTGCTCCAGTTGTCAGCTGTCATTGGATGATTATGAAACTTGGTACACATGTTTCTTATGATTAGAGGATGTACCTGTGCTATTTTTGACAAGAAATATTAATTTTTCTCCAAATTATGGTAAATGAAGAGTTTTCTGTTTAGGTAAATTGTACATATACATGTCCATGGTAAGTTTGCTCCAGTTGTCAGCTGTCATTGGATGATTATGAAACTTGGTACACATGTTTCTTATGATAAGAGGATGTACCTGTGCTATTTTTGAGAAGAAATATTAATTTTTCTCAAAATTATGGCAAATGAAGAGTTTTCTGTTTAGGTAAATTGTACATACAGGCCTCTACATGTATACATATACATCTACATGGTAACTTTGCTCCAGTTGTCAGCTGTCATTGGATGATTATGAAACTTGGTACACATGTTTCTTATGATTAGAGGATGTACCTGTGCTATTTTTGACAAGAAATATTGATTTTTCTCCAAATTATGGCAAATGAAGAGTTTTCTGTTTAGGTAAATTGTACATGTAGGCCTCTACATGTATACATATACATGTACATGATAAGTTTGCTGCAGTTGTCAGCTCTCATTGGATGATTACGAAACTTGGTACAAATGTTTCTTATGATTGGAGGATTTATTTGTGCTATTTTTGAGATGAAATATTAATTTTTCTCCAAATTATGGCAACTGATTGAGTTTTGCGTTTAGCCGAAGTGCACATGTACATCTGTACACCACAGTTTGCTGCAGTTGTCAGCTGTCATTGAATGATTATGAAACTTGGTACACATGTTTCTTATGATTAAAAGATGTACCTGTGATACCATCCATACCATCACTACCATCCATACCATCACTACCATCCACACCATTCCTACCATCACTACCATCCATACCATCACTACCATCCATACCATCACTACCATCCATACCATAACTACCATTCCTACCATCACTACCATCCATACCATCACTACCATCCATACCATCACTACCATCCATACCATCGCTACCATTCCTTCATACCATCACTACCATCCATGCCATCACTACCATCCATACCATCATTACCATTCCTACCATCCATACCATCACTACCATTCCTACCATCACTACCATCCATACCATCACTACCATCCATACCATCACTACCATCCATACCTTCACTACCATCCATACCATCACATCCATACCATCCATACCATCACTACCACTACCATCCATACCATCACTACCATCCATACCATTCCTACCTTCACTACCATCCATACCATCACTACCATCCATACCATCACTACCATTCCTATCATCCATACCATTCCTACCATCACTACCATCCATACCATCACTACCATTCATACCATCACTACCATCCATGCCATCACTACCATCCATACCATAACTATCATTCCTACCATCACTACCATCCATACCATCACTACCATCCATACCATCACTACCATCCATACCATCACTACCATTCCTACCATAACTACCATTCCTACCATCACTACCATCCATGCCATCACCATCCATACCATCACTACCATCACTACCATCCATAGCATCGCTACCATTCCTACCATCACTACCATCCATACCATCACTACCATCCATACCATCACTACCATCCATACCATCGCTACCATTCCTACCATCACTACCATCCATACCATCACTACCATCCATGCCATCACTACCATCCATACCATCATTACCATTCCTACCATCCATACCATCACTACCATTCCTACCATCACTACCATCCATACCATCACTACCATCCATACCATCACTACCATCACTACCATCCATACCATCACTACCATCCACACCATCACTACCATTCCTACCATCACTACCATCCATACCATCACTACCATCCATGCCATCACTACCATCCATACCATCACATCCATACCATCCATACCATCACTACCATTCCTACCATCACTACCATCCATACCATCACTACCATCCATACCATTCCTACCTTCACTACCATCCATACCATCACTACCATCCATACCATCACTACCATTCCTATCATCCATACCATCACTACCATCCATACCATCACTACCATCCATACCATCACTACCATCACTACCATCCATACCATAACTACCATCACTACCATCCATACCATCACTACCATCCATACCATCACTAACATCCATACCATCACTACCATTCCTACCATCCATGCCATCACTACCATCCATACCATCACTACCATCTATACCATCCATACCATCACTACCATCCATACCATCACTACCATCCATACCATCACTACCATCCACACCATCACTACCATTTCTACCATCACTACTATCCATACCATCACTACCATCCATACCATAACTACCATCCATACCATCCATACCATCATTACCATCCATACCATCACTACCATCCATACCATCACTACCATCCATACCATCACTACCATTTCTACCATCACTACCATCCATACCATCATTACCATCCATACCATCACTACCATCCATACCATCACTACCATCCATACCATAACTACCATTTCTGCCATCACTACTATCCATACCATCACTACCATCCATACCATAACTACCATCTATACCATCACTACCATCCATACCATCACTACCATTTCTACCATCACTACCATCCATACCATCACTGCCATCCATACCATCACTACCATCTATACCATCACTACCATCCATACCATCACTACCATTCCTACCATCACTACCATCCATACCATCACTACCATCCATATCACTACCATCCATACCATCACTACCATTTCTACCATCACTACCATCCATACCATCACTACCATCCATACCATCTTTACCATCCATACCATCACTACCATCCATACCATCACTACCATCCATACCATCACTACCATCACTACCATCACTACCATCCATACCATCACTACCATCTATACCATCACTACCATCCATACCATAACTACCATTCCTGCCATCACTACCATCCATACCATCACTACCATCCATACCATCACTACCATCAATACCATCCATACCATCATTACCATCCATACCATCACTACCATCCATACCATGATGGTGATGGTAGTAATCCCACTTGGGACTGGACTATCCAGCAGTAATCCCACAGAGGACTATCCATCAGTAATAACATGGGACTGGTCCACCCAGCAGTAATCTCACACTGGAATGCCCTATGTACCAGTAATCCGACTGCATTGACCTATCCATCCTACATGGGATTAACTTTTGCCAGTAATCCCACATGGGACTGATGTTATTGTCTGTACCAGATAATCTATTCCAGACATTATTGTCTGTACCGCATCACTTATTCCAGACCTTATTGTTTGCTCTACATGTACGCTTTCAAAACTGCTGCACCTTTGGCGGATGACCCCGCAAGGCGAGATGTTGGGGTTCTCTGAACGCTTGTTGAAACATACACTCTTAAAACTAAAATGCTGAAATAACTCTTTAAGGGTGTTCACAGTCACTGTGGACACTCTTAAAGAGTTATTCAAAATTTTTGGGAGTATGTTTAAACGCTACAGGTTTGTGTGTGTAGCCTACTTGGGGTGTCATCTTGTAGCCTTCGGGGTGGAGACCACGATTTGAGGGATGTTCACAGGATCTGTGACGTCATTGGTGACGTCATTGTGAAACCTGTCAAGCGTTCAAAACATTGAATGTACCAAACTTATGTCTAACAGTCTCCTCATCGGATTTCATATCTCTTCATTGTCCCCCGCCGGACACTGATATGAAACCTGGATAGTGTTGGAGATTAGTGAGACATTGGCTGGGATTGTTTTTCGGCAACCGGCATAATGCGCCAACGTGTGGTGCCACCTGGTGTTCATAATCTGAACCTGTTTCCGGGCAATAAATCAATAACCGCTCACTGGATTCTTCTCAAATTTGGTATGCATATACCGTAGTATGAGAAGTAGCTTTGGATGGCGCTTCACCCACTTGCGCCTACAGGTGGCTCCACCTGATAACAAAATCCAATTCGTTTCCCGGCAATAACATGAGAACTGCTCCCTGGATTCTTCTCAAATTGGTTATGCATATACCAAGCGACGAGATGTCACTTGGGATTTCGGTTCACCGAAATGCTAAATTTATTTCTTGTTAACAACTTAAAAAACGCTCATCGGTTTCTTCTCGAATGTAACATGACATGTCGCTTGGGATTGCGTTTCGCCCACTTGCAGCTACAGGTGGCACCACCTGGCGGTCATAATCTGGAATTTGTTTCTGTACAATAACTTGAGAACCGCTCTTCGGATTTTTCTGAAATTTGGTATACATATACCATGCATGTTATGTCGTTTTACGCCAACCTGCATAATCCAATATGGCCGCATTTCGCCCATTTGCGCCTACATGTGGTGCCACCTAACGACCGTGATCCGAAATTGATTTCCAGGCAATAATTTGAGAACCGCTCATCGGATTCTTCTCAAAAGGGTATGCATATACCATGCCATGTGCCTACATATTACAAGATATTCACACCAAGACTTCTTTGCAGGGTCGGCAGTTCAAGTTTACGGCGGAAATTGCACCCTGTCGCCGCAGAACTCGGCATTTTTCTATGATGTCTCCAGTTGAATGTATCTTGTGATACTTAATATCTCGACGAATTTATTACAAATGAAAACCAATACTCGCGAGCTCGGGATGGAACTCTGAGGACGGACGGAACTCTGAGGATGCGAGATTAGGATCTCTGAGCACGGGCGGAACGCTGAGGCTAGGTCATTGCTATCCTCAAGAGTTCTGTTTTGGAATTATGAGGACTCGGAACTCTGAGGATACTACTCCGCATTATCATTTTCAAAAGATTTACCGAAGATATTCAAACTACGGAATGCAATCGTAAAACAAATATCCTAATAGTGAGTAGAAGAAAGAGTGCAGCGCAATGAGATCTTATTATTCACGGTGCTATACTTTTCGTCGTAGATGTTAGAGAATCGGTTATCTTGAGAGGATTGACTGTTTATACAAACTAAGTAGTACTGCTGCAATATACCTTCTGGTGATGTAGTCTGCGACACCAGTAAGGTTGCATGCCCGGGCAAGCGAAGAATACGAACCGTTTTTAATTATTTAGAGTGAAAACGATTCGACGCAGAATTTGTCAACTGAGAAGAAGACGTAGATTTGGAAAAAGAAAATGTGTAAACCCTGGAAATATCACTGGATATTTTCTTTATTTCAGAAACAAAATTTATTGGGAAAATGCTTTTATATATTTCTTTGTACAAAATTTACAAGATTGAGAAACATGCAATTAAAAATTATTACATATCAGTCCAGTCTATCAAGTCCATATTTATTACATTATACTGTGTTAATTTGATTTATTTAGAAAAATTGTATATTTTGAAGGTAAATCATAACAGTACGACATTAACAAGAACCACGTCCCTTGTGACAGTTATAGCTACTAGTACAGACATCCATGATGAAGGCTGAAACGATAAAACGAACAAAGGATATGCCTATATGTCAATATTTATCATGCATAACAGCCTGCTTCTCCTTGTATTGCTTTCTTTGGTTCAATAACGAGAGAGTGTAATGTTATATTTTGAGTGCATCAAGAGTATATCTGGCAATTGGTGAAACCAGTTTGCACGTTTGTTGTGTGTCGTCACTCATAAAGGATTCCTTTTATTTCAGTTTGCGATGCTGGTTATTTCGGGTTGGGCTGTAGTTACTCTTGCAAATGTTCCAGTTATAACGAAACATGTGATAAGGAAACAGGAAGATGCGCCAGTGGTTGCTCTGTTGGATATACTGGGACAAGCTGTCAGGATGGTACGTGAGTTCGAAGGCAGCGTGAAGTTTACAAATGTTATAAAATGTTTGATGTATTGAACCCAGTCTTACTGCGTGGATAACGGAGTGGCTATTGATATTGAATACGCTCTGAGTGTATGAATTTTGCCCCGGGCAATGTTTCACGAGTAAATTTAAAATTATCGTCCAAATGATTGTCAAAATATCCTCATTACAGAATCTGGTTCGGGATAGTTCAGAGTAATGCAGAGTGACAATCTGGCCTGTCTTACGACACAGAAGCGTTTGTTTGAGCATGAGTAGTAATGAAATGAACCAATATGTGCCCTTCCAAGATAATTGAAACTGATTTCCACTTACTAGAATGCAATAACGGACAATTCGGCCAAGGGTGTGCATCCTCTTGCCATTGCGCCAATGACGAACAGTGTGATAGAGTATCAGGAGATTGCCCAGGAGACTGTTCGGACGGATTTTCTGGTGTGGCATGCCAATCCCTTGGACAGAAAGGTATGTTCGTAATTCATTTACTCTGGAGGTCTGCAAGAACGTCTAACACGGTAGTCTAGATATGGTTCGCCTGACGGATTGTGCCAGCAACCGTTATTTTGACATGGTTCAACCAGTCAGCAAGTATCGTAGACCCCAATGTTTCTCGCAGGAACTATCTTTGGGATGGTCTTCACGTTTATATTTCGTGGCTTTTATGTTCAGACCCCTCCATCTTGATTAGAACTGAAATTGTCTTCATAATCCATTTTAGCAAGGTTACCAATCACCAGATGTTTTACAGGGTTTGTTGATAAGTTTCGTAATCACATTATAGCATTTATTCGATCTAATCATACCCGTATGATGTACCTGTACGTCTGCATCTACGACCATGCCCCTCTCCGAAACCACAGATGTATATTTATGCTACAAAATAGTTATATATGAATAACCAAGGAGTACACTTTCGATCAGTAATCATTAATAGATAGTTTCAATTGACTTAGCTCTTTCGTACAATTTTAAAAAGCGACTACGCCCTCTTCGCAATATCTACATGCTTTTAGTAAGTTACGCTGCTAAATTCCACATAGAGGCTATTTTACCCTTCCAGGCCTGGTTTTTGGGCGTATCCAGGTCAGGGAAAGAGATATTTCGCCGCCTCTCCGTAAATATTTTTTTACTCCTTGGGAAAAGGAACGTGCTGAAACTAAAAAAATGTAAAAATAGACCAAGAAGGTTGTCGTGATGACGCTACAATGACGTCCAGAAATGCATTTTGTTCGATTTTTCTTTATGATATTTTCTCCGAGGAAAAGAAAAATTAATGTAAAAGAAAATAATTTTGGGCATCTGAATGTATAAAATGCAAACATTTCGAAGAAAATCTAACTTATCAGTTCAAATCGCCGCGATTTTGATTTACCCATCATCCTCTGTTCGGAGGGTACGAAAGTAGGTTTAAAACGACCCCAATCTGATAGACCACACGTCGTGGACTGTCAGCTTGTAATTGTTTCGTTACTTGGGTGATAAGGTCGAAAATTTGGTTTCGGCGAAGGGGTTGTAGGGTTAATTAAAAATATCAACCTATTCTATAATCAAAGTAACATCTCCCTCATGATATCATTGGCATATCCACACACGGTGTGGAATCCAACAGTTCGGCCGAAACATTTCCTTAACCCTATCTGGCCTGGAGGTAGCTATTATGGTCCCTCTACGAAACTTTCTGCTGTATCTTCGGAACGAAAAAAAGTGAGAGCCGACACTTCGCGACTTTGTGATTTATCATATTGCGGGCATTTTCCGTCTATTTGCATAACCCCCGAGCAGAGGACCATGGGCAAATTCAAGATGGCGGCCCGTGCGGTACTAGAAAATTGATGTTGTCGTCAATTTTCTTCGAAATTTATTCTTTTCCGCAACAAAAAGTGTGCAAAACCTATTCTATTTCACATCAGATTAATATTTACTAATTCATTATGTAGATTTTGCTGAGAAATTACATAAATGAAAAAATCGAAAAATCGACCAAAAATGCCAATTTTGAAAATGAAGTCCCAGGGACGTTATCAAAGTGGATTTCTTGGATTTGTATAAATTCTGGAAGACCTTGACCCAGGGGTATAGCGTGATTATTTTCAGCTCCCTAGCTCAAGGAGTAAGAAAAATGCCCTCGCCTCCTCCATCACTGGATAGGTCCCAGAAGTCACACGCCAGAGAGGGTCAAATGGTAAAAAATGGTCCAGTTTCACTGTTTACCGCATGTATATACTCTAAACGGTTGCTGAAATATTGGAGTTTGAAGCAAAATCTGTTATTCACGGAATTTATGCAAATGGGATTTTAGGAGGTCACCAAATGAACTCATGATAGTGGGCTAAATTTCTCCTAGTATATTCACAGATCTGAAAGTCTAATCTTTTTCAAATTTATACTATTGATTAGTTATAACACTATGCAAACTATATGATGTTGTCATTGTACAAAATGTAAATAGTTTTAGAAATACGGTTACCGGAGCAACCGGTTACTACGGGCTTTATTTCAAAATTGTTGCAGGTTATGAAATTTTATGGCGTTACAATGATGTTAATGAAATGCGAAAGAATCAAAATCCTACTTATCTAGGAAGAGAATATCCATTATTTGTCTATCTTATTATCTCTGCTTTACTGCATGGCATCATCAAAGCTCACTTGCATACCAAATTTGTACCTGACCCAAAAGTTTTAACCACGGTTCTCTCCACCAGAAGTTTTAATTGTCCGTTTGGGTTCCCCCTCAAAAGCTGATCCTCCTTGCTACATACTGTCTACAAAAAATTGAGTGAAATTTCCCTCAAGTAAGAGTGGAAATTCATCCCACTCAATACTTGAGTGAGATTTTCACTCAACTTGAGTTACTTTTCACTCAACTTGAGTTAAATGCACTCAACTTGAGTGACATTCACTGAAGCATAAGAGTGAAAATTCAATCGACTCAAGTTGAGTGAACTTGAGTGGGTTTAACTCAAGTTGAGTGAACAGGTACATTTCACTCAAACTTGAGTGGAACAGTTCACTCAAGTTTTTTTAGAGAATAAACAAACATTAAGATACCGGTTCCCTTGAACATGTTTCTATGAAGGTAAAAAGTATCTACAGTGCTAACTATATTTACACTGTAAATTATAAACAGGAATCGGGGTATTTTCGTCACAGCTAGCACACAAAATTTGTTTGAAACTATTGAAAACTGTTCCATAGATTCTGAAACGTACTGTTCTAGAACATTTTCATATTTAAAACTTCCATACTACTTTCTGTCGTTCCGTATTGTCGTGTTTTACGAGTTGGATTTGTGGTGGACTGAAATAACCAGCAGTAGTTGAGTTTTGTGCCGGTCAAGTTTGCTATTAACAAATTCGACGAAAAAGGCTGCCCACATCTTTCGAAAACAGAACAAGGTAAACTTGTTCCGTATTGTATCAGAGGCGATACAGAGGGCGTGGATTCTAGACTATTCTGTTGATAGGGAGTTGTTTATTTGAACACACAGCAATCGAGGAAAGGTGTGCATTGTTGAATGAGGAAATGTTCTCTGCTTTACTGTATGGCAGAGTACACACTTTTACACACTTTTAGTGTGGAACTAAAGAGAGATTTATGACGAGAATGATATATCCGTGAGCAATTTTCACCGCTATTATAAATGAACTGAAGCGGTCAATGACATCATGAAGCGGAATTATAGTGTAAAGGGTAGAAAATAATGGACACATGACTGTCGTATTACATTCACACTAACATAAATAGTCAAACGGAATCGAAACGGACACTTTTTTCGGCGGCAAAGAGCGAAAATGAAAATTGGAGGTATCTAATTATAAGGTGAAAGAAAACCTTTGTCGGACGTATGGCCACCTTTCACAATTAAGATTGCGCTTTTGTACGACAGTGTTTGCCAATGCGAAACCATCAAATTAGTAAATACTGATTGAATGTGTGCTCCTTAGTTATTCGGATGCAACTATTTTTTAGGATAGCAACACCACACTAACTAGGGAAACGCGACATATGTTCTAGGAACTTCGTATCTCCTTTTATATCAAAGAGACATTGATATTTCGAAGATACACAAAAAATCACATGTATCAAGAAAATTCCAGTGGTATACCTGGTGGCCGTAATATCGTTGGATATAATATCTGTATCTCTGATAATCGTGTCCGTCGTGCTTATACTGAAGAGGAGTAATTTACATCAGCTATGTTCTAAGTGTACAACAAGACAAGGCTTAGTATGGCACCTCGATATCGTATTCTGTATTTGTATTTCAGACCAACCAGATACGTGTACTAAGGAAATTCCAGTGGCATACCTAGTGGCAGTAATACTATTGGGTCTAATATCTGTGTCTTTGGCGATCGTGTCCGTCTTGTTTATACTGAAGTGGAGGAAATTACATCAGCTTACTCTACAAGAAGAAAGGGCTCGGTATGGCACCGTTCATGTGAGTGACCCACTAGAGACTGAAATTCTCGTAATTTTCTTCATATTTATTTGATTGTGGGGTCCCGCATTACATTTCGATGTAATAATGCGGGAAGACGTTACAGTTCTAAATTTCGGAGAGCTGTAATGACATCACACAAGATGACAGTGTGACTTTTGACATCGCATTACGGCATTGCGAACCCGTGGCGTTCAGATCGCAGTAATTTATCGCTGCTGTATTTTGTGTCTGCTCCGCAACTCGCGCAAATGTTCATTTTGGATAGTGAGGAGACACCTCAACTGTACCATAAATAATTGCACATGTATTAATGTGGGAAATCATGAAGACAATCCCTCACTGACCCTAAGGTTAAACAGCCACTGACCAAAGGGTTACACAATCACTCACCAAAGGGTTAAACAGTCACTGACCAACGGACAGTCACTGACCAAAGGGTTAAACAGTCACTGACCAAAGGGTTAAACAGGCATTGACCAAAGAATTAAACAGGCACTGACCAAAGGGTTAAACAGGCACTGACCAAAGAATTAAACAGTCACTGACCAAACGGTTAAACAGTCACTGACCAATGGGTTAAACAGGCACTGACCAAAGGGTTAAACAGGCACTGACCAAAGGGTTAAACAGGCACTGACCAAAGGGTTAAACAGTCACTTACCAGAGGGTTAAACAGCCACTGATCAAAGGTTTAGGAAGCGTCTCCAAAAATCGTTCGGTTTTTCAAAGGTGAGAGCGAATGGAGATTTTTTTCAGAAAACTCGAAAGTTTCGCGAAGTCGATTTTCTTTCGTTATTTTGATCGGTTTTCGTTCGAGAGAAATTTTTCGAATGAAAAACGATATCGAGAATCAGTCGTGAAACCTTCGAGAATATTCCGAGTGGAGAAAAAACGATTAAATTACAACACATATAAGGGAAGTGGGAAGAGGTGCCGACATACTGACTGCGTCACATGACTTCACAGAATAGTCCTCTGGTTAACCTATTCTAAAGCACATACCAATAATCTAACAATTCGTGATATGTGTTGTATCTCAGGCACGCTTTTATTGTACCTGTTCATGTGGTAACTTGGATGATATGACCACACGGCCCCTAGCACCGATGGAAATAGTGCCGCTATTGACTTCGCCTAGCCTGGTACCCTAACTTACTGTCACATTGCTTCCTCTATACAAGTGAGCTAGGGAACGAGACTACCAGCATCGAGATTATCTTTGTCAAGTTTAGCGTGAAGGATTAGCAGTAAAGTTTATAATTATTGTGCCCCAACCAGCCAAGTTGCGTTTGTATATCCAATTCTTAAAACGGTGGTGCAGGAAGGAGTCAATGGGGCAATTCATTTCACATTGATAGCGTACACGACCACTGTGAAGAAGAAAGAGAAGTCGCTATTCTCCATGTTTTCGGGCAAATGCCGTAAACTTTCTGTTGGATCATAGAACAGTCAGTCGTCAAGTATCATGTATCGGTGTGTGTTTATTCCTTATGACATGTATGACGTACGTATTATTATTCATTCGCGGAAGATCAGAAAAGTCCAGATACTAATCATTAAATGCCGGCAAAATTGGACTTCCACTGTAAACTTAACACTCTTTGTCCTTTTTACATGTGGTTTAAAGTAGCGTATTAATGTAAATACTGCTATACTCATGGGTCGTCAGATGTTCAACTTCAAGCTAATTCGAACCGATCTGCTTACGTTGATTGATTTGGTAAACTAATAGATCGTTGCCAATGAATATGTGATATTCTACTCCTACTTAGTTCTTTAAAATTGTTAAAATAACAACCCTCTGGATGGTTTCGTGATATTCTTTCGACGCTTTCTCGATCTAAATTTCTCGACATTCTCTCGATCGAAGAAAAGCTATCCATTCTCGATGGGTCAAGAAGAACGGATAAAAATCGATATCGAGAAAATCAATCAAGAATTTTGAAAACGATTTGGGGTTTTCCATTTTATTTTCTAGACATTCTCTCGATGATTTCCCGATAGGATCGGGATTTCTTCGAGAAAACCAAAGAAAATTCGAGATTGAAGGAAAAGCGAATAATGGAAACGCTTCCTTAAACAGTCACTGACCAAAGGGTTAAACCGTCACTGCCCAAAGGGTTAAACAGTCACTGACCAAAGGGTTTAAACAGCCATTGGCGAAAGAGTATGATAAGAAGCAAGCGTCATATTCGACATCCAGTAGCCAGATGTTGTCCATGGAGAATTTCCTTGTCAGCCTTTCGAATAAGACATATGGTGAATCCATAAATAAAGGTTCATTTCTTGCTCATTTTCATATGTCCTAATACACCATGATGTCTCGATCGTCGAGAGATAGCATTCCTTCATCCAGCTTTATTTCTACTGGGGTTTTAGGAATATAACTCATCATCTCTAGCGTTTTGATATTGCATGTCTGAATCCCTGTACAATGTGTCCAATTAAGTAGCAATTAAACGTATCATTAACAGGGTGATGGAAAAAGATGCCGACGTAGTGACAAGAAGTCAGTTGACCCCAAAGACAAATATACTGACTGCATATTTCCAAAAAAAAATCATCACATTAACCAGGCTGATCCCTGTGATGATTTGTATTCCGCCCACGCTTTCATTGTAGCTGTTCGTGTGGGCCAAGACATTAGAATAAATGTAGGCAAATGCCGTGCCATTTACTTGATAGACAGAATCGTTCAATAGCTTTCTGCGATGATGGAAAGACAGTATAGAGATTCTGTCTGCAGTGGTTCGGCTGCTTCTATGATGTATATTCGATAACGACATATGAAAATAGCAAAATCTAAATGACACGGTTCATATGACCTCTAAATTCGGAATGATGAACCGAATTAAAAAAAACAAAACTGCAGAGCGTATTATTATACTGCCATCAAAGTCGGCTCCCTATCGATGGTTCCTTATAATACAGATACCTCTATTAGCGTTCTTTGAGGATAACTGATGACACTTGAGGTGTCAAGAACAACAGGCTGTCTGGTAATATGACTTCTTCGCAGATTAGTCCGTTCTATTATCTCATTCAAATTGCATGATATCGCTTACGTGTGGTGTTGATTAAAATGTTACTCGGATTACGCCACACCTCCCCCTTGGTTTAATGCAATCTGGATAGAAGCGCTTGACAACTTAGGAATTGTAATCCATCAGAACTACTGGTGAGTTCCCAGTAATAAAGAACAAACGCCGACTGAAGAGAGCAACAATTTATATTTCGATCCTGCTGAAGATGCTATTTAAAATATATCAAATAGCGAAATGAAATTGTCCTTCGTATTTGAAGTGGCGTCATTTCTTATACTCTGGAGTCGACGCGAGCAAAAGCTACTATGATGCGTCTTATAAATCTGAACAATTCATATATTCGACTCACGGAAGTACTTTTTTTTCAGGCCACACTTTGGGTGCATGGTATGGTTTTAATAATCCACACAGATACATTGGATGAGCTTTTATAGTGATTGGAAAATATGGTGAACAATGTCAGCCATTAAAGGCGGCTCTAATCAGATATTATTTTGCCTTTCAGATGACACCACAATCACAGCAATCGTTTCCAGTCTATGAGGACCTCGGGATCAGATAGATGAAATAATTTTAGCGACGAGAAGGAATTGGAATAATCTCTCATAAGCCTATTCTCCTGGTACATATTCTCTTCGTCTTCTTGTATCTTCTCGTTCTTTGCATTCGTTGAATATCGGCCATTCAAGGTGACAAGTCTCAATTTTAATTTTAACGCAACATGTCACACACACAGCAGCGCGTTTACTGTATACGACGCGACTCCTAATAGAAAACATAATCGTAATAGACAGTTTTGTCTTACAACAAATTTCAGATATACTGAATACTGATTAACTGCTGTGAATAGATTTGGGACCTTTTTTTGAATGAGCGAGATGAGTTATGAGGCCTGGATTTTGTTTGAATCCGAAAACAAAAACTGTGTAATTAAGTACATGTATTATATCTTTGCTACCAATTATCAGGAATTATTTCTTTAATGTTTCAAACCGATCGGTTATGTCAATTTTAGCTGGATTGACTAATTTCATATCGTTTGATATCAATGTGGGAAACGTTCATGATATTGATGCAGATATCGCGCGAAAGTAGTTTACGCTGTTTGCCATAGGTGTGTGATTTCAACTGTCACAATCTTTGGTACACAAATTATGGTTTTATGGATTTACTCATATCCTCCCCGCCCAATAGGTAACATAGAGTTGCGATAAGTGGTTGTTTTATCTCCCGACCATTACTGGCTTGCGTTATTGTCGTCATCATATACGTCCGTCCGTTCGTTTCTGTGTTTTCGTTACCACGAGAATGGCTATGCCAAAATTACTTCACACATGCATTTGATCACAGAGCAGAAGCCTATTGAACGTCAATTTGCTGTGTCACCAGGTCAAACTCTGTCGAATGTTTCACAATTGCTTTTTGTCACTATATCTCAAAAGTGATAATTGAAAGCGATCGGTATTCAGAAACGTCCACGGAGAATCGTTTGTGCACCACCTGTAAAGTGGTCGAGGATAAGGCTCATTTCATGTTGTCTGAAATTTGCAGGAATTAATGAAGTCCTTATTGACGTGACAGTGTTACACTCGCAAACAATCCTGGCTGACAGTCGCACTGATAATAATTTTGTTAGGCCAGTGTTAGACTGCTCGGGACATCTGATTGAGCCGGTGAGGTCTTCAGCACTGCCAATATTCAACCAAACTGTATTAGATTATTGAATTGTACCATGTGTGTTTATCGGATATTTAACCATTTAGGTACTTGAACATTTTTTGTGCATGTCTATATCAAAGCGTCATTAGGACCTCTGATCATGCTAGTTCATTGTATATTGATCATGCTCACTATATATCTGTGTTGTAATCCCGTCCGTTGGTTCCTGTGGCGTAAGTGTGTAAATAAATCTGCTCATGCATGTATAAATGCGTCGGAAATAGTGCAACGAGATTGTAACTGATATTTTATTATTTTAACAGCAGATATTTTATTATGTTCCAATCAGACCTTCCAGATAAACCACGTTGCTTTATCGCATATGGGTCGCATCGACATTCGTAGTAACTGTATTTGAATGCGGGTCTATACACGTTTAAACAATTTATCGTGTGCTAAGAGACAATGGGAATTTTTTCGTTTTTCTTAAGCGATCTTTATCGGTGTAAATACATGTAATCGCTTCTATATTGTAGGCCTGACCTTTCTAGGTATTCTATTAACATGTTAAAAACTAATACGTTTAGAAAATCTTTGTCTATTTACGTATCACAAAGGAATGTCAGTAATTCATTTTAGATCATGTATCCAGTAATATGATCGTGCTATTATATCTGCCGGGTCTTATTTGTTGTCGTCTGACTGAATCCACTGGGCTTGTTGAAAGCTGTTTTTATAAATACATGATAGTATTTCACAGCCGAATTGACATTGATTCGTTATATGAAATTTCATGAACAAAGACGAGATTAAACATTTTAAACATATATTTATGTCTGCCTTCCATTTTGGTAGAAATATCGAAGTGCTATATGACTATTTATACAAATGAAGCGAAAATATTCTCGCGTAAGACCTCCACAGAAAAAGGATCTGTACAGAAAAATATTCGCTTAGAATTCCTTTCTTTAGCCATGTTACCGTTATAGTATATCATTTAAGACATCTCTTTATCTAAAGATTAAAAGGAATTTTTCAATAACTATATTTATCTGAAGCATTATATACCCACATTATCTTACATTCTGATATGTACAAAGAGATCCCCCTGTCATCGTACGTACACGTTTCAGTAGACAATCTCTATGCTTTGTGTCTCTGACACGACGTTTTGAAATCTTTCTTTATTCTGCTCAAGCCCGAAGTAAGATCCGATAAGGCAGTACGTTTAAAACGTTAACCATATACTCTATCCAGGCATAGAAATATATTCATTTTTTCTGTTATGTTATTATACTCAATGTTGTATATACTCTATGGGCTATGTGGTTAGCCAGGATACTGCAATATATATATTCTCTGTATTGTTTAGCTCCCGTCAACATGTAACACAGACTACAAAACGTTGCATGTTTAGACAATATGATGATAACTCCTCCTCTGCTTCGGTACACTTCTCCATGCAAAATACAATGGGTTATGAATGGTATAACTTTCTTCTTTAGACTTACGATGGTACACAACCATTTGCATCTAACGTCTATTAACTGAGAAGCGGAATGACGTTTTTTAGTATAACTACCATGGAGAAAGGTATAAAGCATGACTGACGGATGGGAGGATAAATTATTTTTTATTCTTTCAGATCAAACAGCAGAGGAGTATGTGTTCTTTTCAATGACATTCTTGACTAAAAGATTCATGATTTAAAAAAAAGAAGGAAACTGAAACCTACTGACCGTGGATTGTGAACTGGAAGGCAAACGCCACACACCGACTGTTCGAAATTTTGTATACCCATTAAAACGATTGTAGAGGATCTGGGAAATAAAACGCTTACAATTTGCGGGGATTTCAATCTCGTTCAAGATCCCAAGTTAGATCTATACAAGTACAAGCATATAATGAACCCCTGACAAAGAGGAATCCAATTCGACGACGACACTCCATTAATCATTGACGGCTCAGAAAGATATCTTCAAGAATCTATGATCACCCTTAAGAAGTTTGATGATATGTCTGGGCTAAAAATAAACCCTTCCAAAAAAAGACGTATATGGGCCGACTGCAAAAATTCAATGGTGAAACTTTCCATCATCGCTACCAATATGACTGGAGCCAAGGTGATTTTACCCTTTTGGTAATCAAATTGTCTGTAATTCTTGTAACAATGATCCCCCCCAAAATTACCGACATAAGGAAAAGTGAAAACGAGCCATGCCAGCCTTCACACCCCTCGGAAGGGTAACAATTCTAAAAACTTTAGTTATACCAAACTGAACCACCTTTTCATTACCCTTCCCGACTTACCGAAATATGTAATTGTGAAACTGCATAATATTCTATATCAATTTAGGCGGCAATCGAATACATACAGCGCGAAACGAAATATAATATTACAGTCGTACGAGGTATACAGACTTGAACATTACAGATTTCATTACTGCACTGAAGTTAACTTGGATGAGACGTCTCTTTCGCGAGAGCAGCCATTATAAAAACCTTTTACATAAAATGTATGCAGAAAAGATAGCTTATCAACGCCAAAACACTCATTGGTGCGATGTGATAAACTGTGGCCTAATAACTTTCCAAAAATTAACCATAAAAAGCAGAAGATATGGAATATATGGAATAATATGTACACAAGAATTAATGTGGAACCGGTCTGCTACAAAATCTTGCAAAATGCCAACATAAACTTCATTGGGGGACTTAATAGACTAAACCAGTAAAATTCTGTCTTCTATTTAAGAAGACTAAACCAGTAAATGTCTGTCTTCTATTGAAATATAATATCCCCATCAATTTTATGACTTACGCAAGTTCGATAAGTTCAATAAGAAGTTAGACCAGAAGAGCAAATGTCCAGTTAACTGATGCATCAAAACATGTTACAAGCGTCTAGTCCGTCATTCATAATTCAGCAGTCGTCCATAATCCAAAGACCTATTCCATATAACAGTTTTAGCACCAAATTCAAAAAGACAATCATAGTATACATAAACATAGCCTTGTTTCCTGCAAGAGAGAAGCGGTCAAAAGTTTTCAATGATGCCGGCAAGACATCATGATGTTCCAAAAATATCAAATCCGTATCGCTGATCAGTATTCTTAATCCATAATATTTGTTGTCAAGTCGTCATCTAAAGAATGATATATCTCAGTCACGCTTTGATTGTGACTGTTCATATGATCTTGAAGTACATGGGTTCATAAGGCCCCTGGCCCTGGGTTAAGCGGAATTAGACACAAGTTACGAAACGTAACGCCATAGATCTTGCACGCTACGCTCGTATTTTGCTATCAGCATGCGATATGTTTCGCCAAATTTGAGAAACTTTGAGTGGAGACGCTTGGAGGTGTAGCCCTGTTTCATAGTTTCTGCAACAATGTTTTGTGACGTTGATTAAAATCGTCACATTTAACACAGGATCTAGCAAATGCTACTAGGCGTGATATGTATACGCTATATGCAGGTCCCACTGGAATATTACTGTCCAGAAATGGATAGTTTACGATGTCGAAATTGTAATCATCTCTTTTGTCATACAGTTGGCGAGAGAGAAGGCCCGCTTCATTTTTATAGAGATGTAGGTCTAAGTACGATGTGCCTGTAGGATTATCTGTAGTTTCCTTCAAATCCAGTGAAGGTGGATATATATCCTTCACTGCGTCATTTATATAGCGATTATCCACAGCGAGAAGATCGTCTATATAGCGTTTGGTGAATGAGAAGGAACGGGCTTTGAATGGATCGGTTTTTGAAAGCGCCTGCATATAGTCATAGAGAACAGATATAGATCAGCCAATAGGGGTGCACGATTAGTACCCATTGGCATACCTATATGCTGTTGATATATTGTGTTGCCAAATTTCACATAGATATTTTTAATGAGAAATTCAAGCAACTCTATAAACAAAGAAACATCCCACGAACGATATCTCTTGTATGTAGTAGAGCTAAAGAATGCTTTATGGCTTCCGACAATATATCTACGATCAGTTTTCTTACATGAAATATATAACTATACACAAAAAAACGGCTGCAAGGCGCTATATCGTGGCTTAATCAGAAATAATATCATTTGGAAATGTACAAGGCGATGGAACAACTTTTTCCGTGAAGATATTAACCTACCTGGGAGAGGGCACTTTCCGCCACCCTGTTGGTTTTTTGCTGCTATCTCCGAAATCTTGAGACGGAGTTTCCGTGACTTTCTATCATTTTCTATCATGTTGGGGTCATTTTGAACCTATTCGCATGACCCCCGACCAGCGGATTATGGGTAAATTCAAAATGTCGGCCATGTCTGTACCAGAAAAGAGATATTTTCGTCACATTTCCTCAAAAGCTTTGCATGTTTGCCTGGAAAATCTGGTAAAACCTATTTTATTGATCAGAATATTATTTGCTAATTTATCATGTTTTTGCGAAGAAAACAAATACAAAATTCGAAAAATCGTTCAAAAATAACCTTTTGTTTTGGAAAATGGAGGCTATCTAGGATTTTTTGACCCAAAGATATATTGTAATTTTCGGCATTCTAGCATGAGGACAGCGAAAATATATAGGGGAACTTTATATATTATGTTATGTTGCATTGTAGCATCTATTGTAAAATAATTCTATTTACAACTGGTATAGAGTACTATATGTTTTCCATATACCATCCGACCAGACTGTAAACAATTATTGCAAAAAATTAATAAAAAAAGGAAAATAAAAAAAATATATTCAGTTTTCCATTAACCGGAGATTCTCGTCTTAACAGGAGCATTTCTGCGAGCAACTTGACATATATAGTTTCTTGTAAGAAGTGTGGTCAATAGAGATTCCATTTAATGGTCACAGCAAATGTGTTGGGGAATACATTTGCTTATGGTAAAACATTTCCCTACCACCGTTCATGGCTCGAACAATTTCAGCACCATAGATCAGATGTCAGAGACGATCGGTATATTTTTAACAGCGCTACTGCTGAATATTTTATATCATTTTCATTTGGAATAAAAACTTGCCTATTAATGTCATTTGCACATTTTATCATTTTGGTTTAAGATTGATCATTTCACCGATAAATCTATCTATTCGTTACATATTTTTGTAGAACGTAACTCTGAATCAATTATGTAATTTAAACATATAAATTTATGTCCTGTAAATATCTACTAAATATATTTCCATTATTTGTCCTTTTGCTACTGTAACCTGTTATTTTATCGTCTTATTAACCCATTCCGTCGCGCAGTTGTTTAACGTCATATTCTCTAAGTTCTTTTGGAGCTTAGTGCTAGGCCATTCCTATAGGCGTTTTAATTGTTCGCCTGTGTTGGTCTGTTGAGATAGAGGAAATGCCTCTGTGTACAGATTGTCTTTGTTATGTGATTGTCTTTTGTATGTAACTTCTGGATCTGCTAGACCTGTACACTGTGTGTCCTCTTTGTGTGTGTTTTACCTACCAACATGTTACCGTTTAATTGCTTTCGTGATCGGATCAAACATGTACGTGTGATCTGTGCCTATCAATAAATAACTGTCCGACCTTGAATCAACAATAATCAAACATGTTCCATCATTTGATTGACATGAGTCATATTACCGTTCTTACTTTAGTTTGCCGTTTCGACTAAGGACTGCTGTGTCTATTATTGTAATTTTGAAAGATGCTTTTGTCACAGTGGATTAGGAATTAATGTAAACAAAGTATCAACTATGTTACAATGCATGTTCAGTTCAATCAGACCGAAAACACAACTGTGGTGCACAAATATGCAAGGCTTCACAGTCGAAACGGCATACAGTACTGTAGTAAAAACGTAATAATACCGTTGTTATACTTGGTGGGAAAACTCTTTATAGACCCGACCTCTTGACTGCAAGCAGCTCTATCGACGACTAGCTTAACCCCACCGGTTTGCAGAGATGTTTACCTACTATCTATGCAGACTTAACCTGGGATCTCACAATAACGTGGCATCTTGAGTTCCCATAACGGAACTGAATTCTACTTTCGTGTTGTGTTTTTGGTTGTAAGAAGGGCCATCAGAAGGTGAAGATATTTTGCCAACCCTCAAGGATATTTTGCCAACCCTCAAGGATATTATCACTTGGAAAAGTTGAATATCCCAGAGTGTTCAATTCACTTGTAGTTGATGTCCTTCGTTAGTCGCGGACAAGTCTATGGAACAGAACTTTGTCAATGGAGTCTGCATTCTTGAGGACTTGCAAGTGTTTTATTTCTTCTCTCGGCATCGGTCTGCCTCTGTACTTGCTGGAGTCCTAATATTGATTCCCTCCTTTGTTTTACCATAGTGTGTTTTGGGGACACAGCAGTTTTCCATTCCCAGTGCGCTTTCTTGTTGACAAAGCTTTGAGTCAAACAGGGATTGTCATCTCAGGGTTATAGTCTTCGAAGGTTTGCTGAAGGAGAGTCCGGCATTCAACTTGGTGGACCAAAGAATACAAGAAAGAAAATTTAGATCTCATTCTGGGTGCAATCCTCATCGGCATGAAGACCCCACGACACACCAGCGTGTTGGTATCATGGCCTGTGCTGTTAGCATACATTTTGTCATTTTTCTGAGCCTGGCCAAGGCAAGTTGACTACTGTTTTTGAAATAGGAAATAGTCTATGGTTGAATGATCTCTTCCATTTGGGTGTTCAATTATTGGTCCCAAGATGGGTTTAATTCCTCGAGGGAAATGAGGGTTCAGCCTCTCCTTTATAGTGTGTAGCAGTTATCAGGTCACAGTTGACATCGCCGGCAAAGGTAATTAGGTGGGTTGAAGTTCAGTTCAAATAGCTGGTCTAGGACATCCTGGAATGCTTCGTCGGAGGCAGCACCATTACGACTCGGCATCTAGATTGACCCAATCAGCAGAGGAATGGGGGAGACCTTCAAGGTAATTTCCTGAATTCTGAAATTGCCATCTTTGATGGGGACAACGGGATGATCAAAACGTTCCCGCAAAAGGACAAAACTGGACACATGATTGGGCTGGAGGCATAAGTGGTGGTGGTGGCGCAGGCGAGCTGGATTTAGGATTTAGCTTCTAAGTTTTGAATGCGCTGCTGTAGGTTGGATAACTCTTTCTTGGGGATTCATGGTTAGGTAAAGTGGATGGCCGAGGAATAGTATAGCTTGTGGTAGGTTAAGGGTCTTGCTTGTCAGCTTCCAAACCGATAACTCGCATTCTCAGGAGTTTATTGGATTTTTCCAGCTGTTCGATACGAGAATCTACAGATATATGACTTCTGTAGACTGGTCTTTTTGGGTGTCTTCTATACTGGATTCTTTCTTTTTAATATTTGCTTCGGCCTTCTTTATTTCAGCTTCACGGTCACGCAAGTTAGCGAAGTCAGTAGGATCAGTGTTGTCAACAATATGAACAGCAGGATCACTGAGCTGTTGAAAGGAGTATAGGACTGGAGTTTGCACAATCAAGCTCTGAGTTGAAGAGACATGGTAGGCATTTGATATCTGAGTTGAGGGAACACTCTTCACAGGATGGGCAGGTATATTCATCAGTGTTCTCATTTACCACACAGTACGATTAATGAAAGATGGTTGGGCAAATTTTACGGCATTTGTCAAAGTTTCATTGAAAGACCGGTTACACACATGACATGTAATACAAGTTTCGTTTGGAAACTGTGATTGCTACGGAGTTGGTGGCAAGATCAGGAGAGTTATACGTCCAGGTCATTTTTCTCTCTCAAATGATTTCATTTGCTCATTTGTAGTGAGTCCAGTGTATTTCGGTTTCACAGTACACAGAGCGAGTAACCGTTTCGGTTGCACTTTGAACAGTGTTCGGGGGCTAGAGATCATCTGGAGGTTTTGATGATCAGCACTATGTGTGGATTGCATGAGGGCTGCCTGAAATAATGCTTTTAGTCGTTCAATCCATTTGGACAAGTTGATTCGTTCATCGTTGACTCGAATATGGCTAATGACCTCTAAGGTTTCGTTGAAATCGGCGTGGAATTCATCCAGCACTGTGCCATTGATGCGGAGGGTGGACGTTTTATGATATAGATTAATACTGTAATGAGAGCCAGACACAAGTCCGACAATGTAGGTTACTTGTTTCTCAGATGAACTTGTATCTGTAGTTCCTTGCATTTTCGCTGTCCCGTTATCTTTTGGATATTTGTCATACATGTTATCTAGGGCTTTTCTAAGAATGTAGTACATTGCGGCATCAGCTTCGATGACTATGCTACCGGAAGTGTTGGTGATCTTCAAATACAGATTTGTAGCTCAATTTGCTGCCACAATTTATTTCTGTAGAGTCTTTCTGTCACTCAGTTCAAATTCGATTTGTATAACAATGGTCTGCTTTAGCCTGTAGCCTTTGATTCTGTGCGGATCAGAGGGTACGAAAGTAGAGGATACATGTACAGCATTGCCTTTGGTACGGCCGGATGTAGCAGCAATGGACTTCATAATTGTCCTTTTGTTCACTAAATATATTCAGGGCATATAGTGATACCGTTGACGAGGGTAGCTGTCCAACCAGGCAAGAATTTACATTGTCATGACAGAATATGTAATAGTTCGGTATGTAGACAACTGGATAAATGCCAATGTGCTTATATCAGTGTATTTCAAATTGGCAGTTGATTGACTATGTTCACAGTTGATTATGATGTTCGCACTGTTCGTTCAGATAGACACAGTTGTTGTTGTAGCAAACTATGGATGGGCAAAATCAGTAAAGTTCATATTATATAGGTGATGCAGAAATAGAAAAATGGAAAGGACTTATCAGCCTTTCAGTTGGATTTGCTGGATTGGTGATTTGGAAGGGCTGAAAGTAAAGCCCGTCAATTTTTCACAAATTCTGCTTGGACCGAGTAAAAAGATGATACGAAGCACCATACTGGTGGAAGATCCCTTCCCTAATCTAAGAAACAGTAAAAGCGAATATATAAAACCTTGCAACTATGACTAGGGTTATGCCTACCTAAAAGCTCACTAAAAACTGGTGCAGGTGGGGAGGAGGCACAAAAACGTCCGTGTAGGATAAAGGCAGTGATTGTTTCAATCCCGTAGGTCAGTAGGTTTGGTGTTCTCATTCAACGAATCGGTTAGCGTCCTTCATGGAGAAATCAGACGGAAATATAGCATAAATGATCGACTCGCATTGTCAAAGACTGGTCGAAGCCTATTTAATGATAACATATCCTTGGATTCTCCAATAGCAAATTTGTTAGAAAACGATGATTGTTCATCAGAATTTAGTTCTATCGACGCTACTGCTGCATATTTTATATTATTTTAATTTAGTTTCAAAATTTGCATATTAATGCCATTTGCACATTTTATCATTTTGGGTAAAGATTGATATTCCTCCGATAAATCTATCTATTCTTTAAATATTTTGCAGAACATAACTAATGGATCAATTTTGTAATTGAAAGATATAACTTTCGTTCCTGTAAATACATACTGAATATGTTTCCATTATTTGTCCTTTCGCCAGCTGTAGAATTGAAACATATTTGTGTGTGTTGTCTTACTTTCCCAGTCCGTCGCGCTATCGTTCAATGCCAATTGCTTTCAAGTGAAACAGATGGAGTTTTTCTGAAATTCAGTGCCAGGCGTCCCCTGCCGGGGTTTCAATTGTTCGACTGGGTTGGTCTGTTTATTGATTGTCTTTATTACGTAATTGCCTCTTGTACGTAACTCTTCTGGATATGCCAAAGGTCGTGTTTGCGTATTGCTACATGCCAACTTGTTACCGTTTAATTGCTTTCAAGTTCGGTTATTGAAGCAGACGATTTACCATTATATTTAGACTGGATTTCCATCTTGCATGTAACCTACATTTCTTTGATATTGAATCTTTGAACAGTCTATTGAAGCCTTGAGTAGTGAATCTGCAACAATATTCGTTATTACATCTTATATTAAACGAAAACTTACAAAAAGATCTATCGTGAATATACCGAATTTGCCACATAATAACCAGTTGTTCTCCCCACTATTCCATCCGCATATACATTTTTTGTATTCACAAAGAGTCGAAACTGGTTTATAGTTTACCGGGTTATGCATATTATGTTCATTTTTGGGAAAGTAAGCAGTTTCTGAACTAACCAGAATAATTTACGATCGACGCTCACCACGAATAACGACTCATTCCATAAGGACACTAACTCCAGAGTGTCGTGTCAGCGTTGGGTATTAGAATATTTATAGTTACTTCTTTATATAACCCCGAATGTTTTGTTTGTTTATAAATAAACCGATATATTGATTCTTCAGTGTTGTTATGATTACAAGCGTCTAGTCCGTCATTCATAATCCAGCCGTCGTCCATTAGAGAATATCCGCGTCCATAATCCAGAGACCTATTCCATATAACAGTATTAGCACCAAATTCAAAAAAGACAATCATAGTATACATAAACATAGGCTTGTTTCCTGCAAGAGAGAAGCGGTCAACAGTTTTCAATGATGCCGGCAAGACACCATGATGTTCCAAAAATATCAAATCCGTATCGCTGATCAGTATTCTTAATCCATAATATTCGTTGTAAAGTCGTCATCTGAAGAATTATGTATGTCAGTCACGCTTTGATTGTGACTGTTCATATGAGTACCATGAGGATCTTGAAGTACATGGGTTCATACGGCCCCTAGCCCCGGGTTAAGCGGAATTAGACACAAGTTACGAAACGTAGCGCCATAGATCTTGCACGCTACGTTCGTATTTTGCTATCAACATGCGATATGTATCGCCAAATTTGAGAAACTTTGAATGGAGGCGCTTGGTGGAATAGCCCTGTTTTATAGGTTTCTGCAACAATGTTTTGTGACGTTGATTAAAATCATCACATTTAACACAGGATCTAGCAAATGCTACTAAGCGAGATATGTATACGCCATATGCAGGTCCCACTGGAATATTACTGTCCAGAAAGGGATAACATTAATTTAGTATGAATAAATGACGGTGAATGCAGCTCATAAATTATGAAATTTGACCTCGCAAGTATTAAGATTTGTTGTTCAACATTTCCAAAACAATAGAGATGGTTGAAACAATTGATCATACATATATTAGGAAAGCTATTTTATTTGGGCTGATATCTGAAGGAATTGCGCATTTTATAACAAAAACATGAAACTTTGCAAAACTGTACTCCATGGTACTTGGTATCCCTTTCTTGTGAATTTTTTAAATAAATTTGGTTGTATATTGCTTCGAACTTATAGTGTATATTACTTACTTTTAACCGAACTGTTATTCCGAAGAAAATTTCTAAATCGTAATTCCTATTGGTAAATATGTCAAATTCAACGAGATATTTCTGTGTATCGTACACGTGAAATCTTGCCCAAGAGCCTAAAGTATTTTGGTTGAAATTAAGCTACAGTTATGCTAAGTGCCAACTTTACTCCTAATGATACACAGCATGAAAAATGTTTATATAGGCATTGGGGCTTATTGTCGGATAATTTGAAATTTTTCGAGCGCACCAGCATAAGAAGAGCAAATTCGGGATGGCAACCATATCACATACCAACATTTGAATTTAATCCTCCCGTTGCTTTTATTTTCAAATGCGCATTTAATACTTATATCCGTCATCAATAATCATTTGAATAATTGAGTTTGTATATATAATATTGATCTATACTTTCTTTCATAGGCATTTAGAAGTCGGCGTATATAACACAAGGCTATTCTATGGCTAACAACTGATTTATTGCTGTAGAGCTGACGTTCCGTTGGAGAAACTTCCAACTTTTTCAAAGCTAGTGAAACATCAGCTTCACAGCAATAAATAAGTTGTTTGATCCATAGAATAGCCTTGTGTTTGATCTGTAATGTTCTAATTTGTAAATGCACTGTTATAAAACGTATGCACCGTCTCTTGCTCTTTTTACTCTTTCGTGACACATTTTAGGGGATTAAAGGTAATCCCAAACGGAGGGAGGGAGGGAATTTGGCTTAATGTCACACTCAAGTTTGTTTCACTCATATGGTGACAGTCAGTTTGGTTGGTAGAGGAAACTGGAGTACCCGGAGAGAACACCGCCCTTCGGCAAGTATAACTGAAAACTTTCACACATGGACCAGCTGGGCTCGAACCCGTGCCGGTTCAGCGGTGTGAGGCTAGCGGTCATCAGCGAAGCGTCTTAGACCACTTGGCCACCGAGGGTCCCCTAATCCCAAATGGTCACAGGTCAAAAATAATTGTAAAAAGTCCTCTAAATTTTGAAAAGAACGGTACTGGTTGTATTTAAATATTGCAAATGGGCCGCGAAATATTGCTCTCTAAAGCCGAAATTCGCCCACTTCTCAATTCTAGCTGTGACGTAATCGGAGAAAGCAGTATGACTTCCAGTACGTTTTAGGCCGCGTATCGCTATCCTATTTATGGAGATTAACATGACCTAATGTTGTTTCCTTTTCGAAAATGTGTTGTGCCTTGAGAGGGATAGGTCATATATGTACCACAACTGGACGATGAAGTAATTATGAAATATTGGCCTATATTTGGACGAAGAGAAATCCTGTTTAGGTTTACCTTTAAGGCACACATTTGATTTGGTCAAATGAAGAATCAGAGTGACATTTTTTAGCTACTTTATAGTCACTTTGCTTGAGATATAGCAATAGAAATTCAGATGGATCGAAAGCATTATTGAAATTGCCCTTCAATGCATTAAAACCCGGACGAACGTGTTTTTTATGCATGACAAATTTGAAACAATTTCTTCGTTTTCATTGATAGTGGAAATATATCAGTTACAGCACAGGAGAAACGTGCAAAGTTTACCAGATTCGAAGTACGTTATTAATGAGGTCTAGCTCAGCCCATCCGTGCATGCTGCTTTTGCACCGAGGATCGTTCAAGGGCAAAGTTTTCAGCAAGATTTTGTGGTTTGGCCTTAACGCATAAAAGATTTCCAGGATATAACATCCAAGCGTGGCTGTTTTTTTTAGAAATATACAGTCAGTATATTTGTCTATGGAGTTGTATGACTTCTTGTCAGTACGTCAGCATCGTTTTCCACCACCCTTGTAATGTTGCCGTTCATTGTTGCTTTTATATGGTGAGATTCTGTTGATGGATGTTTCGATCCGGAGGCTTGTCCTCTGTATAAATCATTGTGATACTTCCTCCTTTAGGCCATTTTTTACTATCTGATGGTCACACAGTTCATCACCTTCTAACAAATGACTTGACGGGGCTATTACATCATTTCTCTGAAACATTTGTATCGGATACCGCTCCAGTTGATGCTAGGGGCCGTGTGATCATGTCATTCAAAATGATCATGTGAACAGCTACAACAAAAGCGTGACTGGGATATAAATCATCACAGAGATCATTGCGGTTCTTGTGATGTTTGCCATTATCAATGGGGTCCTAAGCAAGCCTATGTTTATGTATACTATGATTGTCTTTTTGAATTTGGTGCTAATACTGTTATATGGAATATGGAGTAGGTCTTTGGATTATGGACGCGGATATTCTCTAATGGACGACGGCTGAATTATGAATGACGGACCAGACGCTTGTAATTATTGTCGGTAGGCTGACATTGATTTCCTTCACCCTTTTAATGTTGAATCCAATGGTAACCTGTATATGGTGAGACTGTCGGCGGACGTTTCATCCCCGAGGCTTGCCCTCTGTACAAATCATTGGGGTTGTAGTTTTGTGACTTGCACACATTGTGAAGAATGAAGCGCTTGGTCGGCGTCGGGTCTTACAGGTAATTATTCTGAATATCAACTTGCATTCAATAAATACTCCATCCGTTAGGTCCTTTTTGACTATCTGACGGCCACATCAGTTCATCATTTTCCAACAGATTATTTGATCGATCTTTTACATAATCGCTCCGAAATATTTGTGTCTAATATCGCTCGAGCCAGTGCTAGTAGCCGTGTGGCCATGTTATTCAATATGTTCACATGAACAGCTACAATAAAAGCGCGGCTGGGATACAAATCATCACAGGGATCACTTGCGGTTCTTGTGACATTTTTAGAAATATGCAGTCAGTAGATTTGTCTATGGGGTCATTTGAATTCTTGTCAGTACTCCGGCATTGTTTTTCACCCCCCTTTTAATGTGTTTAATGCTTCTTTCTCCTGAATATTTCGCTGCTCCTCTCGGGATAGGGATTTGAAATTTACTACACTATATATCTGGATGACGCAACTGACATCTTTCCGTAAGACAATGTTTCTGCCTATTTCTGCCGGACGTCTTTTAAATTTATTTCACTATTTTTTCAAAAATGTTCTAGACAAAATGACGAATTATTACATTCTCCTAAAAAATAAGTTATGTCCTTTTTTTGCAAGAAAAATACGCAAGATATAGAGAGAGAGAAAAAACCCCAACAAAACACGTGACTTTCTAACGACACTTTATACACAGTATCTTGGATTTACGCGTGATTCTCTGCACCAAAGATCTAGCAAGTAACCTAAAAATCACAATCACAATCACAATCATGGAAGTTCAGAAAGTTTCATCCCCCACGCCTTTGTTTTCATACCACATCTACAGTGAAACGTTTTCTATGCGGGTGGAGGAGGCGTAGCGCCTCCTTCGGGCAGATAGGGTTCAAATCGACCCCTGCGGCCATAAAAAAACAGGGTGAATATTTAGTTCATTTTCGTAATGTGCAAAGTGAATTGAAGGGGAATAATTATCATTCAACTATAAATCCGATATTACTTGGAGTGATTTTGCCGATAGCATTGTATCGCTGAATTATCACAGCGGTCATCTTGGAAGAATGAGCGCCCAGATTAACAAAGGACGAATCTGGACTTCCTCCAATCTTTAAACTTTGGTTCATGTTGTGTAATATACACACTAAGTGTCAGGCTTTATCGCAAAATGCACGCTTCTCTCATATTTTAGCGTATATCCGCTGGATTTTATTTGCATATTCACAACATAATTATACTTATCACCTCGGCGTGGAAATATATTGACCAGCAGCCGAGTTGATCGATATTTTCCCCTTTTCCAATATCCGGTATCGTATAGGTTTGTAAATAGGAACACTAAAATGGTTGCAGATAGGGGAAACACCGTTTATGGTGAACTACACGGATGGCGTTTCAGCGCGAAAGTTGAGTCCGATGAGTGATTTGCCAGGTTTATGCATGACTACGGATCCTTGGGCAAAATGTCAACAGATATAAAGCAACATGAAGAGAAAGTTTGAAATGTTTTTGAAGAAAGTGTCGTTGGTTTGATAAAGGTGATATATAAGGTACCGTTTGCTTGTTGCAAGGGTATTTATCAGGATTGTCAGCCAAAAGATCATGTAAATGCTCGTTCCCTGAGCTCATCGCATTTTTTCCATCTATTGACCGGCTCGCCTGATAAATACCCTGCCAACAAGCACAGAGGTCGGTAATGTACATTTCACAGTAGAGCTGTTGTTCGTCCTCAAAATGTTTTTCGTTCTTGTAATTGCTAATTCATCTCTGTGGACTACTGATTTTAAAGTGTGCTGTCCATTGTCTCCCGCATGTGGTGCTATAAAGGATACCAGTATGTCTTCCATCGATATGTTAGGTGACGGTCAGTTTCTGTCTCACATGCATACAGATATACATATATGCTCACTTGTTCAACCATCCCTGCTGTGTTGAAAGTATTGTGCAACAAAACGGAATACTTCTTATCACAGATTTCATGGTTACGGAAAATATCCGACCAGCTTGACAAATTGAACAAAACTCGGAATGGCAGTTCTGATCAAATTGGATACAACAATAACCAGAAACACAAAGGTGCTGAACGTTGGCGAGAACTTGCACCAGTTCAATTCCGAAGTAGGTTATTTAATTGAAGTTTGGAGGAAGGAAGTCGCATACGTAGAGAGAGAGAGAGAGAGAGAGAAAGAGAGATAAAAACTGGACTGTTCTCATCAACCTCAAATTGTAATCTGAAATTGCAAATGGCCTCTTAGGTCAAAATGGTCGTTCGCTAAACCCGCATGACATGTTATCATAATACAGCCATCTATACGTCATGGGAGATAATTTTGAACCGAGGTCTGGCTTGTACAAGCATGTCTTCAAATTGGGCAATAAATTGCAGCCAATTTAATCTCTCTTGATTTGTCCACTTTTATGAGAAAGGCTTCATTTCTTGAAAGCTATTCATCATGAGGATTCGACAATTGTCAAATGTGTTGTGAACTGTATGAAGAGAATAGTCATACTTCAGTTTTCCAAATAATGCGCTGGTTGCTGATAGATTGATGTTTAAATCGCATGACCGTCGCATTCTATCCGAATGCCCAATTAAACAAAAAATCCACAGAAAAACACTAAAATTCGAAATCTGATGTACGGTTATTTAATTGAAGGTGTGTACTGTCATAAATTCAAAAATCGGATGACAATGCTAGACTTTCTCCAAAAATTCAAGCTTAAACAGGAGGCTAATTTTATGTGAAGACGCGCATCAAACTGAGATAACTTCACACCCATCGATTACACCACCAAACTATTCACAACTTTGTAATCTTGGAGACATTAGCTTTTTAATACTAGTTATATTGAACAGGAATATAACTACCGGTATCTCAATACCGAGTCAAATGCAAGTGGCTGCGTGAAATCTGGTCAGGGAAATGGCGGGATCTGCAAGACGAAAATATTTGCTGCATTTAAGTGGGCTGACCTCAAATTCTGAATAATAATTCATGTCACAGAGTGTGCTCCCCTGATGGGGAAACCCCTCCAGCTTCCTGGCGTTACATTTTGAGATCTAGGAGACGGCGACCAGTCCGCACTGTCACAGGTAGGCATATTAACGGGAATTCCTTGATCATATTTGCCAGTTAACAAACAATTTACCGCAGATATTCCAGTTTTGATGGCAATCAAAAGATGTACTGTGATTTAGAGGCTTAATTTAGCAAATACGAGTTGGAATCCAGATATATTTATCTTCAGGCTAACTGTTGGCAAATGGCTTGTATAATATGTCACCGTGTATTAGATTAAACGGTTTGCTTTCTGGTCTGTATCTAAATGGACTAGTATTTTCATTCGATGAACATAGAATCACAGATTAGGAACCTCTCGATGGATTTGTGACGTTCGAGCGGTCAGAAAACGTCTATCTTTGCGGTGTACACGAGACTTGAGGCGGCCTGGTCTCAGGCCCCTGTGACAAATTGTCAGGCTGATGTGAACGCAGTCTCGTATGACTGGAATTGGCCAACGAGGAAGGTCCGATTCAACCTGTCACCTTGTCTGGATCGAGGAGGTAGGATGGGGGGACCTGTAGAAACAACCAAGGCAATAATAAAGTAATAATATTGTATTCTGCAATGTACACAGCCCTGTACGCGCACAATACCTGTAATAAAGATCCCTACTCTAGAGGTAGTTATCGTTAAGTGTTATCTTTATCTTAAAGAGAAAGACTAATAATATACAATATATACAAGAGACCCTATCTATGACGCGTCACGGCCCAGTCTCGTCCAGACTGGCTCTCGTCGTGGTATGGTACGGCGTCTCTGGTTCCTCTCCGGTCGTAGGCGTAGCCCCGGACTGTATGGAACATCTACCGTGTCAAGATTACACGGCCCATTTCATCTAAGCGTTATTAATCGTCTCTGGAATCCTCTCCGTATCACTGCCTCTCCTAGCAGTAGCCCTTCGGCGGGGTCGGTCTGTACAGCACACCACAGCGTCTTCGGCGGCAGCCCCTTTCGGCTCGGCAGACCTCACGTCTTCGGCGACCCGAATCGGCTCGGCAGACTTCACGTCTTCGGCTCGGCCCGATTTCGGCGACCCGTCTTCGGCTCGGCAGACTTCACGTCTTCGGCGGCCCGAATTCGGCGACCCGTCTTCGGCTCGGCAGACTTCACGTCTTCGGCTCGGCCCGAATTCGGCGACCCGTCTTCGGCTCGGCACACTTCTCGTCTTCGGCTCGGCCCGATTTCGGCGACCCGTCTTCGGCTCGGCACACTTCTCGTCTTCGGCTCGGCCCGATTTCGGCGACCCGTCTTCGGCCCTCACGGCGTTGACCCAAGGACGAGTTAATAGGCTCAGATTGTCTGCATATATATGTGGTAATAATGCCCTGGTCTCGGAGGTGTATTATTACCTTACAATGTAATGTCAATTAATACCAATGATTTGTAATAGTATTCAAGACTTGCAGCAAAGCATAATTCGAACCCTGCGGCAGTGTAAATATGTACAATGGATGTAAGCTTGTGTTATCAGTTACTCCTAGCCGAGGCCTGTGAGTAACTAGTGTAGGTGAGTGTGATTAGATCTATTCCGTCCCTAAGGCCGACGATCTTGTATGTAAGCAAGTATGTGTTATTGATCGCATCTAGCCGAAGCCTGTATACGACCCATGGGGGTAAGGTGAGTGAGTGAATTAGACGTACTCAATTCTCGGTTGTAACCTCGAACGCTAGTCTGTGTTGAAGTGCGAGCTAGTGTGAGCTGTATGTGCAGATCTCGTCCCGAAGGCCGATGATCTGGTGTCTGTGTGTGAGTAAGTATTTGTAATCATGTAAAATACATAGCCAACGCTAGCGGTGATAATTTGCTATTAACCGAGGACTGCGGCAAAGTACTTCGGCCCGGTGCTCAGGTAGAGGACTACACTGAACCTGTTCCTATGTACGAATACCACTGGCTAATAAACAGTTAATCACCTATTGCCGAAGCAAAACGTTAGCCGCGGACAAAATACCAGACTTTAATGTTCAATACATACTGAATGGCATTTGTATGAAAATAGGCTGCAGGTGTGGGATATTTGGTGCTCTGTATTTCCCGTAGATATCGTTCGCACGGTACAGTTAGAAGTTAGACTTTAATGCGCCATGCATACTGAATAACCACTACTGCAGATGTGCGAATCACCGTGGACTTCTCGTCCTCAGATACTGTGCGTGTTAGTATCTATTATCCCCAAGCTATGGCTAAGCTCTCGGCTTTCCAACCCTTCGGTGGATGGTTCGGCGCTGTTTCGGCAGTCAATTCGGCACTTTCGGCGCATTCGGCGCATTTGCGGCGATCCTGTCGCTGTGCTCTCCCGCACGATGTTCACTGGCCGAATGTCTATGACAGAATGCCGAACGTCCATTTCTCTGCGTCTTATATAGGCTCTGGCTCCCAGAATCCTTTGCGCGCCCAAACATGGCAGCCCCCATAAAACGAAAGTGTAGACTCCGGCGGTGTTGGATTTCGTGTCAGATCAGCAGAGTTCGACTTCTCTCGCCCGGTTTCGATGCAAGATGCGTGTCAGGGATATTTACACGTCACTCGCTGAAAGTTTCAGCGCACAGTTAATACAGGTAAGTCGAATATCCACCATTGTCGGTCCATTCACAATGCTATTTACACTGTCAGCATTAGATCGAAAATAACATTCTCCAGGTCACGGGCATTTTCGTCACAGATTGATCGATGTGTTTGGGCGCTCCCTCGTACTACGATGGGCACTGGTCGTGTTAACATAATTCTTGAACACTGGAAATCCCCGTTTGTTGACTATGACTCATCCTCTCCTGATCTTGCGGGATATATATTTCGGTCAAAATCGGAAAACATAGTCTGTTTTCGCAGTTCGTATTTCTATTTCCTACTGGATTCCGGTCGGGGAATATAAAATTGCACCCTGTTTGCGTGTATATTACGATTTCTTGTTCCCACGATATCTTCGAAATAATTTGGTCAATCCACTGTAAATTTCACTGAAGCTTTTTTAGGAAAAAAAACGCTCTCATGATATTGATATTGAGCTCAAAACGGCAAAGGTCAAGGTCACAACACTCTGAAACTGATTCTAAAATTATCCATTCTGAGTTGATTCAGCAAACATCTCGGAAGTTTGTAGGTGTATTATCCAGGTGATCTGAAAACGACCCATTTATTGTTAGGTTTAGATCAATGGTCACTTCGGAACTTCGTGTCTGTACTGTATCTTGAGGTATTAATAATCATACTTCTCAAAACTTCACAAATGTTTTATCGATATAATGCCACAGAAGCCAATTTATTACCCCCAAACTGAACCGTAATCAGGGTATAGAATCACTATACCACTGTATGCGTGTGTGTGTAAAAAAAATCTTGCTAGCATGACATCTCCGAAACAGTTTAGCGAATTAAATTCAACGTTTTAGGGAAAATATATTGGACAAATACCCGTCACACAATTAATATCAAGGTCAATAAGGTTACATCATCCCGAAACTGAATTCAATTTATGATTCGCCAAACATGTTGAACTTGACTGGAATGTTATCCACGTGATTTTAAGATCAAAGATCAATGTCATTAGTCTCCAAGATGCTCAGATAGTTTATTAACCAATCTTCAATGTTTGACTCACATGATATGGCGCGTATTTATTTTAGGTCATTAGGTGAAAAGCCGACACCACATCATCCCAACACTTATAATCTAGCTTGTCTGGACTGTATATTGAGTTAAAATGCATTGGATTTCTCGATTCTTCAAGTTATTCTTCTTCTTTGGTGATTCCAGGTCATCCCATTGATTTGTGTGTTGAGATAGTCATTGATTGTTTTGTGTGCATGTAATTGAGACCATTACGGCATGTTGAGGACATTGTTCTCAGTCTTTTTACCGGTTGAGCCTAAAAATTCTTTTTACTGGGTGATCTTAATAATATGGACATGTAGATAATATATCGATGGAGAAATCTGTGTACATTAAGACTGGCATCCAGTGAGGGAATATGTGAGCTCACGACTCCTGCTATTATACGCTCGACGAAACGGTGAATGTATTCTGTGAAGGCGATTTCCGTCTGTTCGTTCCCAGTCCATATCTGTGACAGTTTTCTGTCTACAGTTGTAATTTTTTGAGTGAATACACCAAATGTAAGCGATATTTTTCTTACCAAAATTGGTGCTGAGATCAAAGTTCACGGTCAAGATCACTGATGCCGATAAATCAGGACATGATTGAAAATGGCATTTTTGGACGAAAACAAATGCAGAAAGGTAAAATGTCTCAGAGAGAGAGAGAGAGAGAGAGAGAGAGAGAGAGAGAGAGAGAGAATTAGATTTAACTTCGAGTTCACCAATATGTAACAAAGCATACAGGCGGGGAAGGGCAACTTATTACAGTGAGCAAAACATCCCCTGGCTTTCCACAACATGATCCGATGTAAATAGATCCAGTTTATATAAAAAATCTAAACGAGGAACCAAGTTTTGCGAAACTTAAAAAGTTATTTTAAATAACGTCATTTTTTCTTATCGGTTTTCACGAACGAAATCATTGTTATTCAAAATACACGGAAGGTATTATCGATCTTCATTCTATTCATACCAAATTCACCCTGAAATTATCGGATTATAAAAAACACAAATATCTCACACACATTAAATTCGGATTTGACCATGAAGTTGTGGTTCTGGTTGCGTTTTTTTTTAACAAAAACAAATTTCTACCCCAACCTCACACCCTATGACCTCCAACCTTGCCTTGACTGGGCAAAATATTTAAGGGAAGGTGCTATAAAATGAATGTACCAAAACAAAGTCGCTCATTTGAAAATACTGGACGTAGATGCCGACGATACGACCCCGCAGTCTGATAGTATGAGATAAATGAAGCTTTCATCCAAGTTTAGTGAGATTCCGTATAGTAGTTCTCCAGATATCTTGCAGACAATGCCTGCATATGCACATTCACACATTAGAACGCAATCAGATGAGATCATTTCAGTGAAGCTTCTATTCAGGTTTGGTGAAATTCTGTTAGGTAGTTCTCCAGACATCTTGCAGACAAGGCCTGAATATACATTTAGACGTAAACGGACGAACACCACACACGGACGGACGGACGAACACACACCAACACCTAATCAGATGAGGAGGTCATTCCATCCAAGTTTGGTGAAATTCAGACTAGTAGTTCTCTATATATCTTGCAGACAAGAAAAGGGGACGAACAGACAGACAGCACAAACACTAGATGTCTCCCGCCAACAAAGTTGTGGGGGGGGGGGGGCATAATGATAACATTAGAAATAGTGAGTTAGCAACTTCCTTAAAGCAAAATCAGACAAAAGAAAAAGTAACAAAGTCAACGTTTACATTCTTCCTTGCCAATACTGTGCCGTGATTATGTTGCATAAACGTACATTTTCACTGTTATTTATTGTGTTAATCTCATGTTTCACTTATTACTTGCTCAAATTCTCGCTGGGGTAATGTCTGTGGCGTTTTGTATTTTCTGATTTTCGTCCAGGAATCCAACCGATAACTTTTCAAACATCCAGAAGAGAGAATAACATAATAAAAATCCAGGCGGTAAACGTGGGACATTATACAGTACCAGTATTCGGCTAGCTCTATTTGGCTTACATTAATACAGCTTAAAGTTGAACAGCTACAGTCACAATGGCGTCTGTGAATCCTTTATAAATCGCGGTTTTCAACAATACATAATATATGCTAAGTGTCGAAAAAATTTCGTAGGCGATACAATAGAAAGGATTGTGGTTTTTGAATTTGACTAAGTGAATAACGTTCTTAGCGTTAAGGTCCCATATGATATGTTTTCTACCGTATCTATACACAGGAGAGAGACATATATATTCTTTACAATTTCAGGGGCAATGTTTGTTTACTGCTACACTTAAAAATATTAATACGTTCCCAATTGAAAAGTTAACTTTGCCGTATCCAGGTGAAAGGAAAACTTCCTGGTTGTGACAGTTGACCAGTTTGTAAGAATAAAGATTTCGTTCGCTCGTACTCTTAGAGTAAAATCGGTAAAGCGGGTGAAAGTGGTTAATACTTGAAACACCGGACCTGTAACAGAAGTATGTGGTGGTTTTATGTGCCCACCATTATCAGCAATCTTCTCTTCTTATATGTAACAGGTATGTACGTAATACGATGTTATATTGTTGTGTAGTAGGATACATTGCAGGTCTCCCAATTTTACTAGTTTCTGCGATGAGCCCTACCCACCAATATTAAAAATTGACGGGCAATCAACGCCTACTTCAGTATCTTTATCTTCTGATAAAGAATTCTCGCAATGGATTCCGTCGAATTCCGAAACACGGGTCACTACTGGGTAGGGCATATAATCATATCATATTACATACGCGTGCTCTGAGAACCAAATGCTTAATTCCCACTGTCTTTGATCATTCATGATTTTCTGCAGTTTGCTCATATGTATTTTCAAAGAGTTCGGAAGATTTCCAAGGTCGGTGTTCCGAGTACCAATCACCAAATTTCGAGCACCGATCTCCGAAAAGTCCCAAAGAGCCTGTGCCGATAGTTTAGTTCGTCACACTGGTTCTTCGCTCTCCATCAGATGACTTCATAGGGCTACTACACCATTGCTCTTGAATATTTGCATAATATTGACCGCGAAAGTCGATTCTAGAGGTCGTGTCTCAAGCCATTCAAGATGTCCACATGAACAACTACAATAAAAGCGTGGCTGAGCTACACATCATCATAGGAATCAGTTTTGTTCCGTGGAATATATTATGCAGTCAGAATATTGGCCTGTGTGGTCATCGGATTATTGTCAGCAAGGCAGCATCTTAGTATGGCGTGTTGAATTAGTACTCTCAAGCAGACAGGCGTCGGCTCTGGAATCGACTTAGATGAGAATACCTTGCATCAAACTGTGAGTCTAAACAGTGTTCACAATGACTTCACTTTTCGGAGTTACTTTCATTCTAGTTTAAACAGTGTTAGGTCATGCATATCCCTGCAATTGAAAAACGTAAAAAAAAAATCTTCAGATGATGAGAGTGATTAAGAGGACAGTATTCCTCCTACAGAGATAGATCAATCTATTAATACTCAAAGGTATATTCAATACTATGTCTCAACAGAGATGTCGATTCTATAAAAGAGGGATATGGTGAGAATATCGATGGGTGAAAAGAGTATTCAAGACGGGGTTTTATGATGAAGATGAATCGGTTATATTCTGTGAAAGAGATTACGTCAAAAGTGATGAGTATGTGATTAATTGTTATGGGATGAAATACGGTTATATTCATACTACAGTTTGAAGAAAGCCAGTCAGCTTCAAAGTGTATGAGCAAAGAGAAAACACTTATTTGAGCGATGATTCGAAATTTGAACATACCTTCAGTCAGTCTCAATGTTATAGTATTGTACCGACAGTGGTGTTGAATTTCCGATATACTCCGGCGAATGCCTGCAGTGCTCTGGCGCTGTCGGCTGGCGGGGGCAACTATAATGAGCGCGCGCGTAAATTTATACTTTTCCGCAGTTTGCAACAATGTTCGCATTGACCAGCTGGTACCGCCTCATTCAAAAATTATTTTGATCAATGTGAAGGCATACACTAACATCTTTTAGCTAATTTAATTGAGTTTGGTAATAAATATTCGAGTGAGCATGAGTCCGAATCGAAATTAAGACCTCGAAGTTTGTTTCAAATTTCCGAGATAAACACCAGCTATTTAGAGTTGGTCAGCCTCGGGTCTAAACTACTGGACTCGTGCCAACTGATGTTTATCTGGGAAATTTGAGACCACTTCCTCGGTCTTTATTTCTTAAATATAAATGAAAAACGTGTTGAGAATAAATTAAATTGCGAATTTCTGGCGTATATATTATGTATAGCAAAGAAATAAAATGTAATCTTATATGTATCTACGATGTATTGGATCAATAAAATAGGTATTTTACAAATTACTTAGCTAGTTGTATAGAACACGACTGCACTGCTAACGATTGGTCATTGTTAACTTCTCTCCATGTGTCTGAAGTTGTCATGTGATTAAGTATGGCGCTGATTCTTTACAAATTATCCAACCTATCCGACGGTTCTTTATTAATCATATTCAGGCGAACAAAGCTGGTGGTCATACACTTGATTCTGATTGAATTTCTATCCTTTTGCACCCTAATCATGACCCCAGGATCGGGATTATAACTCCTTCTCGTGCTACTCCGTATGCTGCTCTTGCTCTTCTTCCCTATGCTCCTGTTCTTTTTCTCCCCCTGCTGCTACTGCTGCTGCTCTTCTCCCTCGAGTTCCTGCTCCCACCCTTCCTGTTCCCGCATCTATTCCTCCATCTGAACCTTATACTGATCATAGGGATTGAAGCCCCCTTTTCCACTATTCCATATGTACTATCGAATATTGTCCCGTGTCCCAATCTTCATGTCATTTTATAAATGGATATTAGTTATATCTATGAGATTTAGGTAAGTAATTGTGCAAAACTATTCTGACTTGGTGGTAAATTGTGACTAAAGCTTGGTCCTACGAGCTTTAAGCAGGGTCACGCTCGGGCCTATTGTTGCGATGCACGCATAATGTAGAGATGGATTCATTCGCAAAATGAGAAACAAAAAATCTCATTTTAACCCTACCTGGCCTGGGGGGAGGCAATTTCCGCTTCCCCACCTGTTGTTTTTTTTCTCCTATCTCCGGAACGACACAAAATTGAGAGCTGAAACTCCATTGTTAATGAATGTATTAGCCAGTCGAAGATACCAGAACAGTGCAAATGCATAACCCTGTGATGATCCACTTCAAATTGGCAATTACAGACGTATAAGTATCTTAACGACAATTTCCAAGGTTTTGAACTGTGTTTAAATTCCCAATTATAACAATTTAGCCATGCTATTCTATCGGACCTTATGTCGGCTTACAGACGTGGGTATAACTATCAAAACACGCCAATTAAACTGTGTGTAGATCTGCGTCGCTCTCTAGATCAAGGACACCCCGCAGCAATTCTCATGATGGATTTATCCAAAGCATTTGACAGTATTCCACACGATCTTTTATCTGCCAAACTGCATGCATATGTCAGGTCCAAAAACTATGTCAAGTTATTGGTTAGCTACCTGCGTATGTAATCGCAAACAAAGAGTCACATTAGGCTCAGAAATGAGCTCATGGAGGTTTTTGTTAAAAGGTGTTCCTCAGCGGTCGGTTCTTGGGCCTGCCCTTTTTAATATTTTTCTGAACGGGTTTGTTGATTTTTTAGAGCATACGTCTTAACTAATTATGCAGATGATAATACGCTATGTACTTTCGGACAAACAATCATGGATGTTATTAGAAAGCTGTCTGATGATTCTGGAACTGCAATTGAATGGTTTGCTGATAATCTGTTGCAAGCAAATCCTGAAAAGTTTCATTTTATGCTGTATGGTAAGAACATTGTCAATTCCGACCTGGAAGTCCCGAGAACTGTGTCAAACTATTAGGGGTCCATTTGGACCGTGATTTAAACTTAAAGGACCATGTCAATCAAGTATGTAAGAAAGCTAGAAGACAACTAAATGCGCTAAGAAGATCTAAATGTTAAAGCTAAACTTGCTATCTTTCAGACATTCATTTTCGCGAACCTAAATTTTTGCTCACTGGTCTGGATGAATAGGAACAAAACAGATATTACCCGGATAGAAAAGGTACAAGAAAGGGCATCACGTATGGTATTTTATGATAGCACAGCGTCATATAAAAGATCACTTTTAGATCGAGCTAAAGTACCAACTGTCATCACACGCTGGAAGAGATTTCTTTTAGTAGAAGTTCCCAAATCACTTAATGTCTCTCCATCGTATACATGCCAACTGTTCAGAGAGAAATCTGCGCCATACAGCCTCCGCTGTGAGCAGGAACTGGAATCGCCAAAGTGTAAAACAACGAAGCATGGAATAAACTCTATAGCAAATCAGTGTTCTTCTATGTGGAATAAATTACCCAAAAATGTAAAGCAAGCTTCTTGTCTGAACGATTTTAAGCGTCTGATCAGCTCCTGTGATATTTAACTTTTTCGACAGACTATGTAACAGATATGTGATGTGTTACGTCTACGATAATAGAAAAACGCAACAGAAAGATTTGTGAAGTCGAGTACAAAGATTTATTTACAATACAAACTAAGTTAGGTCAATACAGCAAATAATAACAAATAAAAACCTTACTGTTGACTGTTATACCAGTGTATCTCTCAAAGTTCGTATCAACGTACAGTTCGTAACGTGCAGGAATCCCGGTATTTTCTCAGTCAATAACGCTCAGCTGGGGTCCAGTTTTCGTAAGTTCAATCCCGTAGAGCCAACAGGAATAATACAGCGGTCAAACACAGCCAACAGGAATATAATCCAAGTAATGTCAAATGTCCAGTTATGCACCCAATGTAAGCCGTTCGAATCTCCCAGAATGTTCAATTCCTGCCCACAACTGATCAACACGCATTATATACACTTACCGGAAATTCGAGATTATTCTATCAGGTCAACAAAGTGTCATCGGTACAACATGACGTAATATTTAACCCAGATACAATTACAAGAACTAGAAATTTCCACATTAATCAACCCAGATAAATAAATGTTTTCATATTCCAGAAACTTCCAAAGTAAACAACTATTGTACAGATGGCGCCCAAGTATAGCCTATAGTATCATACTGGGTCTTTTGATGAATGTACAGATGGCGCTGTAGTATATCTAACCGTATCATACGGGTTTTCGTAAAGCAGCCATTTGTAAAATCGAATCTTCGAGAAAACACAAAACGGGTGACACACAAATCACTCAGGATAAATCGGTCAGAAATACGAGAATATTCCAGATGGATGACTAACACTAAATCGGTCATGATTACTAGAAAATTCGTAAACATATTTACCACAGAACAGGAGGTCAATAAGTTCACCTAAGTTCCACACTGTAATACCATGACAGATGGTTTTACTAAATGGATTTTAAGCAATGCGTATAATATATCTGTCTGTTTATATTTTTGTTATTTGTTCTTTCATATGTAAAAATATGTATTTTATGTCGATAATAATAGCGCCTAGTGCGCTAATGTTGTTCTTGATCAACATCAACAATAAAGAAACTATCTTCACTTATCTTATCTTGGGCATTTGAGCATACCACCTGCCTTTGTTAATCCACCTGTAATATTCGTGTATTTTGTGTTGGCTGCCATCATGATTGCTGTTGTTTACGCTGTTTTGCATCTAACATCTTTCGCTAACATCTTGGGAGTTTCAGAACGGTCAGTAATTTAGCATGTTAACGAACTGTTGTGTGATGCCATCCGGCTTCTCGACTCGCTGTCCAGCAAAGGATGTTATTTTGTTCGGGAAACATATCTCAAATTACAATCCTTTATCAGTTTGTTTCGGCAAGGCTATGACACAACGTTTTTGGGGGGGCACGAAAGTCTGCTCGTTATTGTAATGCTCCAAGTATACTGTTAACCATGTATATCTATATGGGTATTTTGTGTTACAGGTCAGTGCATATCTCAGATCCCGCCTTGTCAGTATACATGTCATTGTGGTGACCAATCACAATGTCAGGATCTAACGACTGGAGTATGTGGTGGAGGAGTATGTGAGAGAGGATGGGATGGATCGACCTGCCAGAGACGTGAGTTCGACTTGAACTGCTGCATTGCCACTATGACATTACCGCTCAATTGTGTGCCCATACATTTTACTCGTCTGGTTATTCAATCTTTGTAAAGTTAAATGTAATCGAATTCGGGAAGCACCAGGCAACTGCATGTCTATCATACAAATGTACTGTCTGATTTGTTCCCAACTGATAATCGCGCCACACCACAAGGGCGATTGTGGCACGTGCGCAAATTGAACTTTATGGTTGCTCTCTCTAACTGTCATATGAATGCACCTTCATGCGAATAACTTCTGGTTTACTGAAATTACTTCAGAACTACATGACTAAAGTTACAATAAACTCTTGCGAACGACGTAGAAATGTATCTGAGAAATGACACTAGCCATCAATACAGATTTCATGATGGTAGATCGGTCTTGTAGATACAAACTTCGGCCCATTTTACAATAAGATTTTACTGCGAGATGAACCTAAGGGTGGTGATGCCTCAAATACCTGAAATCGATAACAATTCTTATCATAAACGACATTTTTGAAACCCCGTTAAAGTTATTTTTCTTAGTCTTATTATCCCCAAACAAGTCAATGAATTTGTGCAAACATTTTTCGAGCCAACCGGCAACGTCATGTGACTTGGAGGATCTGGGTCACGTCAACGAAGAACAACTGGCGCGCGCTTTTCAAAAGTACTCCACATTAACAAGATCGACAGCGCATGCGGTTACTTGAAACAGTTCATACGTCCGTGCCCCATTAACATAAGGGGCGCGATTGGAAATGTAGCCAAGGTCACATGCCCATATCCGATTCATTATAGCCCAGTAACAAGCGTATAATTTTTCTAACACGTATTTCAAAATTCAAACGATGAATCATTTCCTCCCAATCCAAATACTTTCTTGCGACACTACAGTTTTTTCCGAGCGTGTGTTAACCTCCATACCATGCCTGCTCTGATGTTATCGCTAACCATTTATTTATGGACGACGGATAGATGACGAATGTTGGATTTGACACGTGCATCCAACATATTCAACAAGGTGACAAAGGATAAGCGATAATGATAGTCATGGTACAAGATCTATAGAATCCGATATCCGATACGTTTTTACTACTTCACTCTGACATTGCGTACATATATGTCTTCAAATCCATTATTGTCGTGATCATCTATCACTGATAGATGGCTTGTGGACATTAAAAGAAAAAAAACTGCCCGTGACAAGTTAATTTCAACGGAATATGAATTATTGAACGAAAATGTAGGGGGATGCGCTACAGAATTCCGAACAGATGGAAATATGCACATGATGGTCAAATGATGGTCAACCTAGGTTTGGCAGAAATAATGTATTTTCGACACATTTGCAGTGAAATATGAAACATGAAAAATGACAATATCCGATGTTAATAATCATCTCCTCTTTCTATGTGGCAGGGAATATCGTTCTCGACACCCCAGAAACTGGTGACTCGATAGACTGGAGATCTAGGTTCTCAGACACATACAGCGGGATTAATGGATTTGATGGAATATTGGATACGGTATATGCCTCGAAGAAGGAGGGAAACCCATACCTCTGGGTGAAGCTGGACCGTATTGGCTATATTTACTCATTGAAGATCTACAACAGACTGGAATGTAAGAACGTTATGACTGATTCAGATGATTGAGTTACAATCCTCACTCTAACGAAGCTTGCTCAGTCTGTCAGACAACAACGCAAACATATATAATTATTCGAACATTTTGAATGATGTTCCCCATACAAAATCTAATTGATATTTCGTCGCGTAATATAGCTTAAATATAACAACCGTTCAGTTCAACAGCTAATTTGTACGCGATTTAATAATTCCTTACAACGTTGAGATATACTGGCAAATTGGTCGTTTCGAATGGAACATATTTCAATATTAGTCTTGTTTTGTTCTGTTATCACATTCTTTTTGCTGACTGATTGCGTACATGAATGCGTATTTGAGCCTGTTTCACCCACAAACGTTGTTCATTTATCCAAAATACTCAGTGTGTCACTATAGTGGCGAGCTTTGTTACACCTCTGAACACCGGCACCGAAAACACACTGTTAAAGATCCCATCCGCAGTTGTTATACAGAATGGCTGTTATAAGGTAACCATATAAGATTCTACGTCTATGCCATGTACGGACTATTCCAAGAAGTCCACTAATGATGTTTTGCCGAGTGTACAATCGAATTAGCATGCATAGTAGACAATTCGAAATAAAAACCCTGTTGATCGCGACAATAGGCACATATTCATTCACGTTCGTTCAATTATCTCTGGAGCTCTGGAATTCGAAGAATTCTTAACTTCAGCAAGCGATATACGTGAGCTATTACGCTACACATTAACACGGAAACTTGCGTGCAGGAATCCTTGTCCCATATTGAAGGGACGTAACTCGTGTGAGAAAAGCTTAACTCGTAATCGTGTGTCCGTGTTCTCGTTTAACTCGACCACTTTAAAAATAAGAATGGCGAAAAAAACGACAAACCAGGGAAAAATCCATGACGGGAGGATCCATTAAACTTTGTAATATAACTCTCGTTTATTTGTTTCCAGATGAAGACAGAATACAAGGATTCCGGATAGACGTCAGTAACCATTCAACCTTTAGCAGTTTTGAGATATGTTATCGAGACACGTCAACAGGCGAGAGTCCGATCTTCGATATCAACTGTACTCGGCCACTGATGGGTCAATATGTTCGAATTACTATTCCGAAAGATCTCGCAATCTTGAATATTCGAGAATTCCTAGTATATGGTAAGACAGATCAAAATGAAAACGATTGTTTAAATGCCTGGCTGTTTCTGTTCGACTTGTGTTCTGTTTCCGTTCTTACTTACTTCAGTAGCCGTTCTGATGGGTACTTGTCATTCTTATACAATAATGCGACATATTTACATTTTACGTAGTCTGCATGGGATAATGTCACTGGTCCTTAGTAATCCAGTTCGCAAATGTCATACCGATCGCAAATTTATGGAAAAAATACAAATATTTAACTGATTGTGTAGACCAAGTTGTTATGTTACCCCCGACGTGACAGGTGACCAGAGATTTTGAATATCTGTGATATGAATGAAATGAAAGAGTCGGTGGGCGGAAACATCCGTTATAGGAGGAATGGAAGTTTATAGTCTATCTACAATGACGATATTTACCAAGATGTCTTCTAGTACAAGAGATACCACATTTACAGTTTAGTTATTGACCACATTCAACACCTCAATTACGACTTGTACAAGGCGCCATGTGAAGAATAAAACGGAATGAAGGAAAATCGGAGCCATTAAACGCAATATAATAAGGGTGATGGGAAAATATGCCGGAGTACTGACAAGGAGTCATATGACGATCTAGATCTAGAAATGTTTTACTGCCACGCAGACAAAATCATCTCTGACTTGAGACAGCTATAGCTTTCTTATATCAGGAGCAGCCATTATCTGGTATACATAATCTCAGGATCGTGGCAGACAAACAATCGTCCATAAATGATATGGTTAAAGTAATGTAAACGACATTTTGCTTAGCCTCTGGGAAATATGCATATGAGAATATGCGTAAAGTCGCGCTAAGGCAAGATAATCAGCGAACTTCGAAATAACTGCTATGAACTTTGCCGTTCAACTATTTGAGGTCGTTAAAGAAACATGCTGAAAAATACTAAAATAGAATTGTATTATACAGAATGTGGGGACTACTGGTTCGGAAATGAATGCGCCAGATCGTGTAACTGCAGGACTACAAGAGAAGTTTGTAACAAGATCAGTGGTGCCTGTAGCAGCAGCGGATGCCCCGCTGGATACATGGGAACTGATTGTTATCAAGGTAAGAATAGAAGATCGTTCATTTCAATCGATTCTAAATTCCTTAAGTACACACGCTTGCAATTTATTCTTTCGCAAAATAGAAAAGACAAAAATATTTCCACGATATGAGTGTTTACTTCCCGACAATCGTTTTGTCCGTCATTCAATATCCGGACCTTGCCCATCAAAGACACATCTATTTCAGACGCACTGCCTTTGATTAATTAGATACGTGCACCCCTTTTTACATACGTAGGCCTATGGGAAACATAGGATGACTTAGTTTTGGGATATTAAAATGACTGAAGATCATCTCTGGGAAATTCTTAGGACCGTTAAACAAAGTAAACTGATATCTAACCTAACGTTGTTCTGGACGCATCACCGCTAGGATGATCTTGAGCATCTATAGCTCTTTTGAATCCATTTCGAATGAGATTTCATAATAGTTTACCGTTTGTGACTGATGTGATTTAAAAAAAACCGCAATGTTGATCTGGCAAGTGTGAAACTGAACAGTTTTGTTGTGTCTGAAGTTGCAAACTTACAAGTTAATTTCGACTGTCATGCTCTTCTCTGATTGGGTGATGGGTTTTGAAACAGCCATTCAGCCAATGAGACTCCTAGAAACACACCAAATCTTACTAGAGGTTGGTACATGTAACTTCAGATAGAAAGAGCAAAGTTGCATGTGATGTTTTGATTCAGTCAAGGCATGTACTTTGTTTTCACTGAAAGATATATTGCCAACTATTATGAAAATCAGCTGTAAAAGAAAAGCAAAACATAAGATGTGGCTGCGAAGAACATTCAAGAAAGAAACAGATAATTGACCGTTGCCGTGTATTAAAAATATTGATCCTTCCTTGAGAGACAAAACATTCAATTTTAATTATATTTCTCGCATTTATATTCAATATTAGACCTCATCTGTTTTAAAAATCAATTGACAGTTGCCATGTATTAAGAATACTGACCCACCTTGAGAGACAAAACATTCAATTTTAATTATATTTCTAGAATTTATATTCAATATTAGACCTGACCTGTTTTAAAAATCAATTTGAAATCACAATTCCAAATATCGTGATTTTTTGACTTCTCTATTTCGGTATTCTTGAAAAGTATTCATTTTGGTATCAGAGTGGCATGCTTCTTCCATATCACGTCCCAATGCTCTATAGTTCAAAATTTTGAACAGGATTAATTTAGGATCGTGCTTGTAAAAGGAGATCTTCATTTTATCCAGGCAATTTCTGCGTTCCCACTTCGAACCTGCCTTGATTTATTTTACACCCTCGGCGTTCAAAATCGGAGGTGATGCTTTCACCTATGAACGAGAGACGAACCAATCAGAACGTACACGTCGATTGTGAGTAGAGTGACATCATACTCTATTTGCAGCGTCCTTCCTCGTAATATGGTGTTTGTATTAGCTCACTATATAGGTCAGCCAATCAATAACGCTCTTGTGCGACCCATTTCGGCTTTCGAATGTTTTCGAGGTCAGTGACGTCTCATGTCTATTTATAAGTCCTTTGAACATTGAAGGGGGCCAAATATATCAAGGAAATTTCGAATTGGGAACGTAGAAATTCGCTTGATAAAATGAAGATGGTAAAACGAAAGCTCATGTGCGTTTGAGGTTAGGGTTAGGGTTCATGAAACAAAGACAAGATACTTAATAAGACTTGTAAGGTAGGATGCGGTGTAAACTGTTTAATAAGTGATCACAAAGACCCAAATAGTTAAAATTGAATGTCCTAGTCGTCGAATAACCCACCATAAACCACCGCCCAGTCTCTAACCATGAAGCTGGGCTAAGAAGAAATGGACAGTGCGCGAAGCAGAGATAAGGTCTGTGACCATCCCCTCATGCATTGAAACATTTCCCCGGGGACACCAGCGCGAGGGAGTGGATCGCCTTACCCCACCTAAAACGAGCTAAACATGTTAGCAATTAAGAAAATCTGGTTTGGATAAAATCCATGGAAATAAAATGTGGAACTCAGCATGGGTAGCTAGTAACCTGCCCGCGGGACAGGTGAGAAAAAAGGGGGCTGTGGATGAGCTTAAGTCGAAGGTCATGAACAGGGAAAAGAGTTGTGGCAAACAAGCAAGAAGACGTAATGAGTAAAGGGATATATGCAGAGGGAATTGGTGCAGGATTTTTCCGAACATGGCGTTGTCGGAAATTCTGTTGTCGTCCGAAATTTACTATATTTTTTTATATAAAAATACATAAAATAATAAAAATATTATAGTCTGATCCCACTATGCGGGTAACCATCTCGGAAAAAATAGAGAACGGCAAATTGCCTTGGTGGAATTTCACAAGGTTACCCTCAATCAATAGTATACAATCTAGCCCAAGTAGTCGAGCCTGTAATTTCTCTCACAACTCTCTCTTTACCTCCGCAAATTTTACCACTTTTTTATTTTTGTTTAGTCAGAAAAATTGCGGTTGCTAAATTGCACTTTGCTTGACAAACGATCACTGAATTTAATCGCTGTAACATCAAAAATGCCGCATCTGTACTTTTCTGAAAAGGCCTTTTTGGCACATTATTTATCCCGCTTAGCATAATCATTGTAAAACTGGCCCACTGAGCAGACTGGGATCAAAAACCAAAACGAAACGCATTTATTCCTGTCTTGTTGAATCAGGAAGTTTTCATATTGAATCCGCCGGGTCATGTGACAAGATTGGGTGTTACTAATTTCCGGAGTTGGCGACGGACCCGGAACCGGATTTCATGCTAAATCTCGGAGCCTGATTCTCTCGGGGTTTGTTTCGCATAATAAACTCGGACCCAGACTCGGAGCCAGGTTATTTATTTATTGCATTGTTTTACACTGTCATCAAAACGGCCTTATCTGTTGAGCTAGCCGACCCCATCGGCCTGTCCTGTAGATCCCGTTCAGAATGAGTGAAGTCCGTCGTGAAGTCCGTCGTGGCCCATTTTTAGTATTCACAAGGTCAGTTTATACACCAGAAATCTAACACGGAAAGAAGTGAACAAGGAAATTTAACATCGACAGTACGGTACAAAATCAGCCCGTGGTATTTTTAGTATTTATTAATTTATTATTTATTTAGCTGAATGCGGAGCAGGAGCCGGATTTATATTCCGGAAATATTAGAACTGTATTTTCTGAGGTGGTGCTCGAAAACTTCGCTTCCATAGAGTCTTTCAAAGACTATTTTTGGAATTTTTCATTGTACAAATGGTGCATTTTGAGAGAATGATTTTTATTGAACTTTTGCATTCAAATATTATCATAAATTTGACGAAATATACCGGTATACTGTACGATGCACCCAAGGTGATGTTAATTCCTCTGGTTTCCCAAAGAGAAAAACTATCCCTATACATCTGGAGAATTGTGTCTCCTAAGACATACTATTATAATTTCACAATTCCATGACATGTAATCAGGTTTATTAACCTCTGAGTTGTAGTTCAACGCCTGTTTTTTATTAGAAAGGTTATCCGAGGTCCGCAGAAATCGCGATCGTGAAGTTAACGTGTGCAGGGAAAATGAAACTTCTCATGACATTTCCTTATTAAGGCTTCCGATGAAGATCGGAAGACTTCTTTATTATTGTTCGGATTATTAAGGCTTCCGATGAAGATCGGAAGACTTCTTTATTATTGTTCGGATTATTATTCTTATTCCACATGATTTTGTGTCACAGATATCTCAAGAACGGTACGGTGGATTAAGACCAAACTTACAGGATATGTTCTTGGGGATGAGATCTAATGTTTGTACTAAGTTGATTCTGATTGGTCAGATGCCTTGGCGGCCATCTTGGATTAAGCTTAAAACCTTCAACGATCTTCTCCTCTGACACTGCTGAACCGATCGCTGTGAAACTTGGTACACATGATCAATGGACAGAGTTCTCGTATATTATGACTTTTAAAGTTCATCCGTTAAAAAAGATGGCCGCCATCGACCAATCAAAATGGTCGGATTTACAAGTAACGGATTTTGACCGGAGTTATGTAATATATGTTATAGGACATGGCGATCATGAATATGCAAAAATTTTGCTCCCAGGTCACGTGGTTTGGCCGCCATCTTGAATTCTGTGAAAAACTTTGCCAATTTTGCAACGGCTTATTCTCTTGAACCCTGATAGATACGGATTTCTAGGTCACTGCGATATGTCGGGAAGGCCATGATCTGTTGGACTGAAAGCGAATATTTTCGATTGGCTGAATCGTTTGGCGGCCATATTGGATTTAGCTCCAAACCTTCAACGATCTTCTCTTCTGAAACCGCTGCTTCGGTCGTTGTGAAACTTGGTACACATGATCAATGGACAGAGTTCTCCCACATTATGACTCATAAAGTTCATCGGTTAAAAAGATGGCCGCCATCAACCAATCAAAATGATCGAATTTTCAAGTAACGGATTTGGACCGGAACAGTTATGAAATATATGTTATTGGACATGGCGATCACGAATATGCAAAAATTTTGCTGCTAGGTCACGTGGTTTGGCCGCCATCTTGAATTCTGTGAAAAACTTTGCCAATTTTGCAACGGCTTATTCTCTTGAACCCTGATAGATACGGATTTCTAGGTCACTGCGATATATCGGGAAGGCCATGGTCTGTTGCACTGAAAGCAAATATTTTTGATTGGCTGAATGGTTTGGCGGCCATATTGGATTTAGCGCCAAACCTTCAACGATCTTCTCTTCTGAAACCGCTGTTCCGATCGTTGTGAAACTTGGTACACATGATCAATGGATTGAGTTCTCTCATTCTTAGAGGTAAAAACTTCATCCGTTAAAAAAGATGGCCACCATCGACCAATCAAAATTGTTGGAATATGAACACACGAATTTTGTGATAAACCTTATCCATATTGCAAGCGTTTGTTCTCTTGAACCTTGATAGGTAGAGATTACAAGGCTGCTGAGATATTTTGTGAAGGCAATTGGCGGTCACATTCCGGCATAGGCCTGGATACTAGGCACTGTGTAGACCTGGTGTCCGGCTCGATGCTGCTCGCAGCTCCAATTCTTTTTATTCTTATTCTTCTCCATGATTTTGTGTGTGCTAAATCTCAGCAACCATCAGGTCAATCATGCCCAAACTTCACACACATATTAGACATGCGGAGATCTAGTGCATATTAAAAATTGGTTGTGATTGGTCGAAGGGTTCAGCGGCCATCTTGGATTTACCCCGTTTTGCAAAAAATCTTCTAAACCTTACTCTTCCGGAACCAATTAAGCAATCAGCACAAAACTTGGTAAACATAATCAATAGATCAGTGTCTTTCAAAACCCGATTAGAGAAGTTGCTCCGTAAAAGAAAATGGCCGCCAGTGGCCAATCAGAATGGTCGAATTTTCAAGTAACGGATTTGGACGTGATAAGTGACGAAATATATGTTATCTGATATGGCGATCATGAATATGCAAAAATGTTGAGCCTAGGTTACGTAGTTTGGCCGCCATCTTGATTTTTGTAAGAAAAGGAACACATGTTGTACAGGCTATAACTTTGGATCTACGGCAGGTGCAGCGTTGCAGTTTATTGATTTGTATTGTCCAGGAGCAGCTCTTTCGGAAAAATGCCAACCGTTTCCACCTAGCTTCAATAGTTTCCCCGCAATTCTCAAATCTAACTCTCCCAAATTTGCGAGTTGACGTATTATTCGTCGGTGATAACTATGTAGGTTAGATGTAAAAGGAAGCAATGACGTCACTACCAGCACAGCTTGGTCGATGTAAGAATATCCCACATTAAATGCTGAGTTGTTTTATTACTGGATATTATCATAGCTAAATGTTATTGCTTTATTTAATTTAATCGTAGCTTAAATAATTTTCCCGCTATTCTCAAATAGTGGTATCGCACTGTTTCGTGCTGTTGGGGTCCCGCAGGGGAATTCCCCCAGAACAGACATGTAAAATTGAATTTCAAGTACGAATTTCCAGCCTGACATGATCGCTTCAAACATTTCGCAATATTCTGCCAGATTACGCAATAACACTCAGGTTCGCCCGTTATGACCATGTAGAGACACCAGGCACTAGAGAGTGAAAGGTGGGGAGAGTATAAACGAACATTTAGGATTCTCTCTGTTTTATTCATTTGAGGTGCAGGCTGTATGTATGTTCATATATTGTTGAAATGGACTGTAGTTCGTGTCGCATTATCCTAAGGACCACAACAA
>JAVTVY010033870.1:0-15164 GCA_036873755.1 Hanleya hanleyi | reverse complement strand
TGTCTGACCCTCGTATTTATAGTGTCAATGCCATAGCGCCAGGGTCAATAGGGCACAGACTATTGTGAGGCCAACCAGCCGGCGCTGGTTCCGGCGTGAGCGCTCCTGGTCCATAGCCCGAGCATCAAGGATGGCTGTCATAGTCAGTAGTGGTGAGTGATGGCACACCTCTCCATCGAGTGCACTCTGTCGAAGACCGCTTCTGTGAACTCGTTCAAGATCTGGCGTCGCCCCTCGTTGTCGTCGCCATCTGCAAACATGGACCGGACCACTGCTCGGTAACCCGTGAATGAATTCACCGCGGTGGCATGCTGTAAAATGCGAGTCGCATAGGGCTGGATCTCCGCCATGGCTCTGCAACCGTAGAAATGAAAGTGTGTGATCCAGAGAGACGTGTTTTATAGACCATGTCACACATGCGCGCCTAGACGTCGGGTGTAGTCCGTGATACGTACTATTCTGATGGGTTAGTCCAAAAAAGTGATCCGGGGAGTACCGGAGAGTGGCGGAGATGCCCGAAAACATCCGGAGAAGATCGAAGATCCCTACGGAAATGGCCGAAAACACCCGAATCTCACGAAAAAAAGAGAGTATAAAAATGGGAATTTTTAGGTGTTTGGTACATTCATCGGCTTGCCGAACGGAGCTATCTCACCTGCCTGCCTGACCAGCCTTCCTGTCTCGACTTGGAGGTACTTGAAGTGAGTGTGCTAAAAATAGATCACCAGCCAGCGTGCTATAAAAGGAAACCGGCCTGGCCGTTTCATCAGACACTGTCAATCACCAAGATGTTCACTTGTACTACTTGCCAGAAGCTGTTTACTCGCCCAGAAGATTTGCGACGACACGAGTCCTCCATCCACAACGGCGGACGGTATACTTGTATAACCTGCACACGGTCATTTAATCGGGAAGATGCTTTTCTGCGCCATGAACGTTCAATTCATGGGCCACCCAAGCGTCCATGCGAGGATTGTGGTCGGCTTTTCAAACTGACCAGTCAGTTGCTGCGACACCAACGTTTGATTCATGCCCATGAGCATGAACGACAACCTCCTACTGAAGAGGAGCCACGGAAGGTCAGACCCAGTGAAGATAAGCCCGGGGAGACGAACGCCACTGGTGATGCGATGACGGAGAACCCGCCTATACCCACAGTTCTGAAGAGCCTGAATATCCAGCTGGACCCCAGCGTTGCGGTTTCGAGTCCTGACAACATCGAACATTTTCTGGTGGAGCCCATAAATGTTCCTAGCGATCTCTTACAGGACAACCATCCAATCAGTGACATCGATCGGCGCCATTGGTCCATGACACGGTACTGTTTCCACCCTCAAGGTATCTACAATTTCCCACTGACCAACCGCACCTGTCTACGCAGCTACGTGGAAGCCATCTTCAACGATCAAACTACGGCCTTTAAATTGAATGTCGCTTTCGGGTACATCTTACGTCACAAAAAGACGGATCAGTTACAGTATTATTATCCCAGTGCCAACAGCCATGTGTTTGATCAGCCGGTCACCATCATTAACCGGGGGTCACTAGAGACGATGCTGGAGATACTGGACACCGTGGATGCCTTGAGATGGGCGCATCGTCAACGCCCCAACTTTCAATGGGTGGTAGAGAGGGTAACCAATGTCACGTTTTTCCTTACCAAGCTGACCGATCACCCCCATCGGTTGAATGCGTCACCCGTGCACTGATGAATATCATGCCGTACACACACTCTATGTCTACATGCTGCTCGCTGACTTGAGCTCAGTAAACACTTGTACCTAATGTGATATTTCAATTTGTTTTGCTGTGAACATACTAAACATACCCAGGGCGGCTCCCCCAGCCTGGGTATGATGTAACATTGGGGTAATAAACTATATAAACATTGCTAAACTTGTTGTTTTGTTCACGACAACCGCTATCCGATTGCATAATACAGATCCGACATTCATCCGCGTGATGACGCGCGGGCGCCGCTCGCGCTGGGGGCCGGGGCGGGAAAAACAAAACCCGGAGGTTGAACATACGGACGTCTAAGGGGAAACATTGGAACTCTTCTATGTTTGAGGTAGTTTTTTAGTGAAAAACCCGGAAGTAACGTCACAACCCCCCCCACGTGACCTGCGCAGGAGAATGGAAACGACACCCTAGTGTAACTCCCTCACCTAGGCTTCACATGGATACCTCACTCGATCCCATCGACTCACTAGGGGCCCACCTACACCCCAACACGTCTATTTCTATACTACGGACAGACTGCGCATGCGCAGAATGCCGCTAGTTCAACCCCACACCCAGCCCATCAGATGCCTCTTCACGAATGCTTCACTTTGATACCTCACTCGACCCCATTGCACCATTAGGGGCTCCCCTACATCCCAACACGTCTAGCGGGACCCATACAGGGTCCAGTTTTCGACACTAGGTCACCACATCCCGACAAAAATGGCCAGTTTTCGACACCGGATGTGCCGCCATCTTGAACATACGTGCCGCCATCTTGGATATGTCCCATAATGCACCGGGTCAAAATACTCGCTTCTGATTGGACGAGAGCTCCGTGGCGGATTTGAAATACTCGCTTCTGATTGGACGAGAGCTCCGCATTGCATCTGCGCATGCGCAGAGTGCCACTAGTTCAACCGCACACCCAACCCATCAGATGCCCCTTCACCTAGGCTTCACTTTGATACCTCACTCGACCCCATTGCACCATGAGGGGCTCCCCTAAATCCCAACACGGCTATTTTCATACCCTTGGGCCACCGCGCATGCGCAGAATGCCGATAGTTCAACCCCACACCCAGCCCATCAGATGCCCCTTCACCTAGGCTTCACTTTGATACCTCACTCGACCCCATTGGACCATTAGGGGCTCCCCTACATCCCAAAACGTCTATGCGCATGCGCAGAATGGTGACAACGCACGAGCCGCTAGTCCAGTCAGATACCCCTTCACATAAGCTTCACTTGGATACCTCACTCGACCCCATCGGACCATGAGTAACTCCCTAGCTCCCAACACGTCTATTTCCATACCCTTGGGCCACCGCGCATGCACAGAATGCTGATATTTCAACCCCACACCCAGCCCATCAGATGCCCCTTCACATAAGCTTCACTTTGATACCTCACTCGATCCCATTGGACCATTAGGGGCTCCCCTGGCTCCAAAACGTCTATTTTCATACCCTTCGGCCACCGCGCATGCGCAGAATGCCGATAGTTCAACCCCACACCCAGCCCATTAGATGCCCCTTCACCTAAGCTTCACTTTGATACCTCACTCGACCCCATTGGTCCATTAGGGGCTCCCCTAGCTCCCAAGACGGCTATTTTCATACCCTTGGGCCACCGCGCATGCGCAGAATGCCGATAGTTCAACCCCATACCCAGCCCATCAGATGCCCCTTCACGAATGCTTCACTTTGATACCTCACTCGACCCCATTGGACCATTAGGGACTCCCCTAGCTCCAAAGCGTCTATTTTCATACCCTTGGGCCACCGCGCATGCGCAGAATGCCGATAGTTCAACCCCACACCCAGTCCATCAGATGCCCCCTGACATAGGCTTCACTTTGATACCTCACTCGATCCCATTGGACCATTAGGGGCTCCCCTACATCCCAAAACGTCTATTTCCATACCGTTGGGCCACTGCGCATGCGCAGAATGCCGATAGTTCAACCCCACACCCAGCCCATCAGATGCCCCTTCACATAAGCTTCACTTTGATACCTCACTCGACCCCATCGGACCATTAAGGACTCCCCTACATCAAACGTCTATTTCCATACCCTTGGGCCACCTCGCATGCGCAGAATGCCGATATTTCAACCCCACACCCAGCCCATCAGATGCCCCTTCACGAATGCTTCACTTTGATACCTCACTCGACCCCATCGGACCATTTTTATCTAGGGACTACTTTTTCTCCGCGGAAGCTTTTTCCCGCGACCGAATCACCGCCAGACATGACCGCATCACCGCGGATGAATACATTTTTGACCTGGGTCACGTGATATGCAAATTTGGAACTCTCCTGGATTGGAGGTAGCTTTTGGTCCTTCTGCCGGAACTATACTGCACTTGACCTCTCCTCCCGCCACGTGACCGCCACAAATTATGCAAATTTTTGAGGTCAATGAGCGGTTAAATCACCTTTCCCTACTACTGTGGTGGATGATGTAGCTGACAGAGTTCCCTTACCAGAGGATTATATTGCAGATATTCCACTAAGTCGTTCGTCTCAAGATAAAGTAGCTCGGAACTCATGGACAGGACTTCCTGGATTTTTGTAAAAAGACATCTTTACGTATATGCAACGGTCGCTGCGGAAATGATAAAGATATTGGAAAATTTACATGTGTTACTCACAGAGGTTCCAGCCTAGTCGAATATTTACTGGTCAAACAGGACTTTATTAATTACATCGTTAGTTTTAACGTGGATGAACCGAATATATTAACTGACCATTGTTTGATTTCATTCAACCTTACTGTTGATAAGGATGAAGTTCATACTGAACAAATGGATGAAGAATGTTTTGAGGATGTCAGTGATGTGATGAATTGCAAATATGTTTGGGATGATTCTAAAGTTAATCAATTTCTCGGTAATTTAGAATCAGAAGATGTTATTTCAGCTTTAACGCATATTCAGAATGATTTATTAGATATCACTACAGAAACAAATAAAATAGATAATATTGTAGAAAAACTATCAAATATCATAGAAGAATGTGGTTCCACTATGGGTAAAACTAGGAAATCTCCCAAAAATAGAAATACTAGAACGAAGGATTCCCCATGGTATAATAATAGTTGCGACGAAAAGAAGAATTTTTTTTGAAACATTATATGTATATCGAGGAAACAAATCAGATAATAATAGGATAGAAATGCTATTTGCTAGGTCTGAATATAAAGCAGTGCTTAGGAAAGCCAGAAAGGAGTATGATATTCATCAAACAAAGGAACTCGAGAGACTTAAATATGCAAATGCGAAAGAGTACTGGAAATTGTTAAAAGGAGCTTCAAAAATTGTTGAAGCTAATATTCCAGTTAATAATTTTGCGAGATATTTTAGGGCATTGAATAATCCGAACGATCCCTTCTTCAGTCCCGATGAAGACGCTATTTTTATATATGACCGATATATTAAGGGTGAAATACAAGTTATGTTCAGTGAATTGGACGCGGATATTTCCATCCAAGAAATAAATACAGCTATTAGCCAATTGAATAGTAATAAATCTGGAGAACCTGATAGACTGATTAATGAGTTTTTCATTCATGGGGGCAGTACTCTCACCCCTGTCCTTTATGGACTTTTTAATTGTATTTTTTCAACTGGTTATTTCCCGCCTGTCTGGTCTGAAGGATATGTCATACCACTGCATAAAAAAGGAAGCCGAAATGACGTAGAAAATTATAGGGGTATCACTCTATTAAGTAGCATGGGAAAACTTCTCACTAGAACATTAAATAACCGTTTGACAGCATGGGCCGAAGATTACTATGTTTACATTGAGGCACAGGCCGGTTTCCGTGTTGGTATGAGTACAGTAGACAATATTTTTGTTATTCATGGCATCATTTCGCACATTTTGAATTCTGGTGAGAAATTGTTCTGTGCCTTTGTTGACTTTACAAAGGCTTTCGATTATATAGTACGTGAAAACCTATGGTTTAAACTTTTGAAAATAGGTGTTAGGCGGAAATTTTTGAATATCATATCTTCAGTGTATAAATCCGTGAAGTCGAAAGTTAAATTTAATAATTCGCTTAGTCAGGGCTTTGAGTGTTGTACTGGTGTAAGACAAGGAGAGTGTTTATCACCCTTTCTGTTTGCAATGTACCTTAATGATATAGAGGAAGCATTTTATTTAAAGGGGGCCGAAGGGCTTAACATGGGACATTTAAAATTGTTTCTATCCTGTATGCAGATGATATTGTGCTGTTTTCAGATAATTCAACAGGTTTACAGAATGCTCTAGATATATTGTACAATTATTGCCAGAAATGGAAACTCTCTGTTAATATTGGTAAATCAAAAATTATGGTATTCAGAAAGGGTGGCCGTTTGTCAAGAAGTTTAAATTTTACTTACGGAACACAAATTATCAACATTGTAGATAAATTCACATATTTAGGAATTGTTTTTACGAGTGGAGGTTCCTTTGCAAATGCACATAATACCCTAGCGGGACAAGCACAAAAAGCAGTATTTAGTCTTCAAAAATGATTGTATAAATTTTCTGACGTTCAACCTCTACATAGATTAGAATTGTTTGACAAACTAGTCTTACCCGTTCTGAATTACGGCTCAGAAATTTGGGGATTTGCAAATGCAGATTCGATAGAGCGGGTGCATTTGCAATATTGCAAAATCGTTTTAGGGGTTAAAAAATATACACAAAATGAATTTATCTACGGTGAACTGGGAAGATGCTCATTGATTACAAAACGATTATATTATTATTAAATATTGGTTAAAAATAGTTAGTTGCGATGATCGGAAGTACATTAAAAAAATCTATAATGTACTTTTTGAAGATAGTTTAACATACCCAAACAAAAAGTCTCGGGCTATACTTCTGAAGGAGCTTCTTGCAAGATTATGGTTATTCTACGCATGGCAAGCACAGACGGTAGGGGACCATGCAGTATTTCTATCGTTAGTTAAACAGCGATTAAACGACCAGTTTATTCAGAATTGGAGTGCTCGCCTGAATGCCTCGAGTAGAGCTAGATTCTATGTTGGATTTTGTAATTTTGTATTTCAACCTTATTTAGACCATATTACAGAGAAATTTTTTAGAATGGCGTTTACAAGGATTCGCACTTCCTCCCATAGGCTACAAATTGAAATCGGTCGCTGGACTAAACCAGTCAAAACTAATGTGGAAGATAGGTTATGTACGCTCTGTGAATTGGTAGAAGACGAATACCATTAAGGCTGCACGCTTTATTGCATTGGCTTGGTCTCATGGGTTAAAATCGCTTTGGCCGCATAATTGCGAGAAAACAAAGCAGAGTTGGGGCTTACGGTCACAGGGCCAAATGTGGAGAAGACTTTGAACTGGAAATTCGTTATAATTTAATGGTGATTAGAACAAGCGAAAATGCGCTTTTCTTCATCGAAATACACTCTGTTGACGCCGATTGTGGGATAATGGCGGCCAAATCTCGGATCAACGAGATATTGCGGTACTTCGCTAAAATCGAAATCCCCCATGATACTTAGCCCGGTAATCAAGGGTTCTGAAAATGGCGGCGGTCTTTGAAAGATCCAGCTCGATAATTGTTTGTTTTTTTTGCCGTTCACGGAATAAAATGAGCGAGACAGAGGAAGTAAAAGGCCAGAGAAGTTGGCAAATATGTATTTAATCCATACGAGCGCAGAACGGTATGCCACATTCCTTTTGAAGCTGGAATCTGTTCCGGGTCGGGCGGCCAAAATTTTGCGACAGCAACTTTCGGTTCGAGAGCTAATCCAGGTCCATGCCAAAAAATGAATTGAGGGAGCTTTATCAACATAAAAAAAAAATAGAACTATGTATCTCTTCATAATATCCAAGAATAATGAAGCGATTCTTGATCGTTATTTGCTGAACGGAAGAGTCTGTCACGATGCGTTTCCATTCATGTTGTAGTTGTAATTTAAATCGTCAAAACATCGTTCGCTCCTGTATATTTACCTCGACGGAAGATGACATTTCTGCCCATACATATCCTGATATTTCAGAGGTGTCATTATTGAAAATTTACTAGCATATCAGCGAATTTCAGGATATAAAAATGATCAGGAAAATAATACATAGAAATTAACAGTTGACTGTACACCAAAGTAAAGTCGTCGTCTAATTAGCTATAATTAGCTAATAAACGCTGAATTGAACTATGAATTAAGGGACAATGACTTTATTGTTTTTAAATGTAATTTAGAGTATTGTCGCCATGAACGTACGTCCGTCCGTCCGTCCGTTACAGAATTATAGGCAAAACTGCTCTAGATACGGTACCGTGACCAAATTTTGGGAACTTATTTATCTAAGTATAAGCCCCTTTACAGATTAATAATTTCTTATTTTGTGATACGTGCTTGATCAACTATATCTGCAGAACTGTTTAATACAGCTCATTTTGGAAACTTATTTATATAGTTGTATTCTAGAATTCAACAGAAAATTAGTCATCTACTCTCTAAAATAAATTAGATTGAAATTCAATCTATCAGATTGAAATTAGTGACCAATCTTTCATCGGATTGAAAATATTCAATCTAATAGGTTGAAAACGATCAAATGAATCTGTTGTATACAGGGAATTCAATCTACTAGACTGAAATTTTCAATCTAATAGATGGAATATTCAATCGAATAGATTGGTCACTAATTCCAATCTGATAGATTGAATTTTCAATCTAATTATTTTAGAGAGTAAGCTCTTATTTTACAGAGTGCACTATTATCTGATTTTGTGATACACAAAATGTAACCAGTTATACCTATATAATTAACCGTGTTTGTACAGCTAGCAAATTATGATGAAACTTTTTCATGTATTTGTATTCTAAATGCCTATAAAATATTGGTCGTCTCGGCCCATATTTTAAGGAGTTAGGCCCATTTTCGGATATAATTATCTCTGATTTTGTGATATATAAGTTCAGTGTACAAGTCATATCTGCAGGCCCGTGTTCGGTACATCTACTAAAGTTTGGAAACTTATTTATCTAGTTGTATTCTAGAAGCATACAAAAACATTCAGTGTCTCGGCTCTTAGTTTATGGAGTTATGCCCCTTTCCGGGGGTAATAATCTTGGATATGCCTAAATGTATTAACCTGTTATATCTGAAGAACTGTGTTCGGTACAGCTACCAAATTATTTATCTCCTCGTACGTGTAGAAGCCTACAGAAAAATTATGCCCCTTTTGTGATATTTGCTTGAATGTTACCGTAGCTGTTAAATCTGCAGAATAATGATATGCTGTAAAAAGTACAATCCTGAATGATTAGTACATGTAGCCCAGGCCTGACCCAGGCTGTTTTCGAGCTCATTATGAACCCCCCCCCCCTCCCAAAATAAAACAGTAAACAAATCCCCTCTCTGAACAGGCTGAAACCAATACTAATGCAAGTACTTTCGCCAAATATGAATTAGATATCCGGCTGTATTTAGACCATTTAGTACTCCCACAGCTTCCATAGGCTTCGACAGTCCCACATCATGGCCTATTTCATTATAACTTATCACACTCTGCACCATCTATAGGTGCCCAAACTAAAAGTCTAGATCAGGCCCTGTAACCATAATATATTGGAGGATTGTGCACACATTGACTGACCGGACGATTTACAAAAAATCTGTTAATCCACTCTTAACTCGATGGGCATTTTTCACTGCTGCTGCAAGACAAAATCACATGGTGCTATGTTTCCGCAATGCTATTCGTTTGCTTATGTTTAGGAATACATAAATATCAATATGTTGCATGCCACATGCAACAGTTTCATCAGAAAAGGAAAAATGTTTGGTTCGTTTTTATAACTGCCAGTGTGAAACTGTTGTTGTCTGCCAATAACCAGAAAAACTTGAAGAAAAAAATATTTTATTCATTTTTATAGCAGACAACAGCAACCTGGAACTGCAGGTCACACTTATTTGATAATATGCAAAACCAGTGAATATTTCAATAGGGAAGATGCTTAAAAACATTTGTGAACTTTGTCAATGGTACAAAAGGTCCTATTTTAGGTCAAGATTTTCTTTAAAATTTGTGTTCAGTACCATGTTTATCATTTCATAATATCCAGTTTTTATAAAATATTATTACACATCATCCATGTAACCATTATTTAAGCAATACATTGCATAGGGTGCTCGAATCGTATGACAAAACTTTCCTCAACTTGAACTGCAGCGATACATTCATTATGTTTTTCCTCTATAACTGTCCCCCGAAGGGCTAAAGGGAGGAATATAGTATTGGGGTCCGTCCGTGTGTCCACACTCCAGATCATCGTAAGAATAGGTCTCAGCTCCTCAGAGAGCTTGTCGTAAGAGACGACTAACTGGGGCACCCATGGAGAATAGGACCCTTCCTGTGTGGTTTCCGGTTGTGAAGAGGAATAGGAACCAAACATCGTGATATGACTGAAATAGGGTTGAAAGCGACATTAAATCATATTCACTCACTCGCTCATCGCAAGATCTCTCTTGGGCTTGTTTTTAACGGTGATCCGCTAGACTCCGACAGTAACTTTTGAAAACGTGAACGGATCCTCTTCAAATTTTGTATGTGGTTAACTTGCCACAGGATCTCACTCGAGATTACTTTCCATGCTGAGTACTGAATGTTAAGGTTCCAAGCCATATCAGTAGTTTCAATGTTGGTGGACTTCAAACGCTCTGCTTTTCATTAAAATTTTCTCTGAACCACCAAATTAGTTTTAATTATTAAAGTATTGTACTTTGTACATTTTTTCCTGTTATGACTGACAAAGGTAAATAAACCATTATACATAACACAGCACTATACACATGACCCAATTTTGTGAAATAGGAAAAACTATGTATTTCTGCAGATTACACTCAAACATCAAAGCCATAAAATGCACGCAGATAATGGCAGCCTTCCGAAGTCCACGAGTTCTAGTTAAATTTGGACTGACAATGAAGGGAAATTATTCATTAATAAATATAAGTGAGTCCAGTGTTGTAGAACAGCCAAATATATTTTTAAAATAATTTTTACTGGGATGAGGTAGGGTGACCCGTGGTCGCTCCCATTTCGCATTTTTTGTATGGGAGAGAACTCTGACCCCACTCAGACAATCTGTCCGAAGTTATCTGTCGTCTGGCTGACGGGTAATAGGAAGTTCGGACTTTATGTCAGTATGACGAGATATCAGATTTGATACAGCTATATAACATGGAGGAAGACATCACTCAGTGTATCAGAGTGCATTGGGTCACATTGACAAGATATCAGGTCTGATGCATCTATATAACACGGAAGAGGACATCACTCAGTGTATCAGAGTGACTGTCCATTGTGTCACATTGATAATGTATTTATCCCTTGTTTGTATTTCAGCATGACAAGATATCGGGTCTAATTCAGCTATATAACATGGAGGAGGACATCACTCAGTGTATCAGTGCACACTGCGTCACATTCTCACAGTACAGTTTCACAGACAATGTCCTGTCTTCTACTGTCATGTGTGTGGCCACTCGGGATCTACAAGCTCATGGCAAGGTCTGGTTATCTCTATATACATCGGGTCTGCTTATCTCTATATGTACAGTATCAAGGTTTGGTTATTTATATGTACAGTATCAAGGTCTGGTTATCTCTGTGTACAGTATCAAGGTCTGGTTATCTCTATGTACAGTATCAAGGTCTGGTTATCTCTATGTACAGTATCAAGGTCTGGTTATCTCTATGTACAGTATCAATGTCTGGTTATCTCTATATGTACAGTATCAAGGTCTGGTTATCTCTATGTACAGTATCAAGGTCTGGTTATCTCTATGTACAGTATCAAGGTCTGGTTATCTCTATGTACAGTATCAATGTCTAGTTATCTCTATGTACAGTGTCAAGGTCTGGTTATGTCTGTGTACAGTATTAAGGTCTGGTTATGTCTATGGGTACAGTATCACGGTCTGGTTATCTCTGTGTACAGTATCAAGGTCTGGTTATCTCTATATGTACAGTATCAAGGTCTGGTTATCTCTGTGTACAGTATCAAGGTCTGGTTATCTCTGTACAGTATCAAGGTCTGGTTATCACTATGTACAGTATTAAGGTCTGGTTATCTCTATGTGTACAGTATCAAGGTCTGGTTATCTCTGTGTACAGTATCAAGGTCTGGTTATCTCTATATGTACAGTATCAAGGTCTGGTTATCTCTGTACAGTATCAAGGTCTGGTTATCTCTGTGTACAGTATCAAGGTCTGGTTATCACTATTTACAGTATTAAGGTCTGGTTATGTCTGTGTACAGTATCAAGGTCTGGTTATCTCTGTGTACAGTATTAAGGTCTGGTTATCTCTATGTACAGTATTAAGGTCTGGTTATATCTGTGTACAGTATCAAGGTCTGGTTATCTCTGTGTACAGCATCAAGGTCTGGTTATCTCTGTGTACAGTATCAAGGTCTGGTTATCTCTGTGTACAGTATCAAGGTCTGGTTATCTCTGTGTACAGTAGTAAGGTCTGGTTATCTCTATGTACAGTATCAAGGTCTGGTTATCTCTATGTACAGTATCAAGGTCTGGTTATCTCTATGTATAGTATCAAGGTCTGGTTATCTATGTACAGTATCAAGGTCTGGTTATCTCTATGTACAGTATCACGGTCTGGTTATCTCTATATATAGTATCAAGGTCTGGTTATCTCTATAAAGGTTTCGTTATCTCTATGTACAGTATCAAGGTCTGGTTATCTCTTATGTACAGTATCAAGGTCTGGTTATCTCCGTGTACAGTATCACGGTCTGGTTATCTCTATGTACAGTATCAAGGTCTGGTTATCTCTGTGTACAGTATCAAGGTCTGGTTATCTCTATATGTACAGTATCAAGGTCTGGTTATCTCTATATGTACAGTATCAAAGTCTGGTTATCTCTATATGTACAGTATCAAAGTCTAGTTATCTCTATGTACAGTATCAAGGTCTGGTTATCGCCATGTACAGTATCAAGGTCTGGTTATCTCTATATGTACAGTATTAAGGTCTGGTTATCTCTATGTGCAGTATCAAGGTCTGGTTATCTCTATGTACAGTATCAAGGTCTGGTTATCTCTATATGTGGAGTATCAAGGTCTGGTTATCTCTATGTACAGTATCAAGGTCTGGTTATCTCTATGTACAGTATCAATGTCTGGTTATCTCTGTGTGCAGTATCAAGGTCTGGTTATCTCTATGTACAGTATCAAGGTCTGGTTATCTCTGTGCAGTATCAAGGTCTGGTTATCTCTATGTACAGTATCAAGGTCTGGTTATCTCTATGTACAGTATCAAGGTCTGGTTATCTCTATGTGCAGTATCAAGGTCTGGTTATCTCTATGTACAGTATCAATGTCTGGTTATCTCTGTGTGCAGTATCAAGGTCTGGTTATCTCTATGTACAGTATCAAGGTCTGGTTATCTCTATGTACAGTATCAAGGTCTGGTTATCTCTATGTACAGTATCAAGGTCTGGTTATCTCTATGTACAGTATCAAGGTCTGGTTATCTCTATGTACAGTATCAAAGTCTGGTTATCTCTATAAAGGTCTGGTTATCTCTATTACAGTATCAAGGTCTGGTTATCTCTATGTACAGTATCAAGGTCTGGTTCTCTCTCTCTATGTAGAGTATCAAGGTCTGGTTATCTCTGTACAATATTAAGGTCTGGTTATCTCTATGTACAGTATCAAGGTCTGGTTATCTCTATGTACAGTATCAAGGTCTGGTTATCTCTATGTACAGTATCAAGGTCTGGTTATCTCTATGTACAGTATCAAAGTCTGGTTATCTCTATAAAGGTCTGGTTATCTCTATTACAGTATCAAGGTCTGGTTATCTCTACATGTATGTACAGTATCAAGGTTTGGTTATCTCTATGTACAGTATCAAGGTCTGGTTATCTCTGTGTACAGTATCAAAGTCTGGTTATCTCTATGTACAGTATCAAGGTCTGGTTATCTCTATGTACAGTATCAAGGTCTGGTTATCTCTATGTACAGTATCAAGGTCTGGTTAGCTCTGCGTACAGTATTAATGTCAGGGGTAGAATTTCGCAAAATTTTGCGAGAATCCAGTTGGATTCTCAGTGGCTTAGTTTGCGAGAATCCAAAGAATCTAAATTTGCGGACTTTGGATTCCCTGTGGCACAGTTTGTGAGAATCCAAATTGCCTGCACCCAGCATTTCGTGACCATTTGCCATTTTCACCAGTGCGGGTTACTGCGCAACTAGATGTAAATTTCTCAATGGGAAAAATTGAAATCGCCTTATTTATTCTCAGGAGGGTGGTTAGCACCCATTAAATTAGTTCAGGTGAGTGATTGGTTATCTCCATTGATGAGCAGTATTCAACCTAAACATTTTTGCTAAGTGGTAAGTATATATACTCTGAATTTTATTTCTTCTGTATCTTTGTATTGCATAAAAAAAGAGGAACTGTCTGCATTTCCAAAAAAAAAATCAATAAAATCTGGTCACCTGCCTCATTTCCTGGCAAGCAGTAAAACAAACAATTATTATTAATGACCCTTTATATAAAGACTAGGCCTAACAGTTTGCCATGGATTTATATCAGACATGCAACAACATTAAAAAAATATGGAAATTCCAGATATTTTTGTCCCACATATTTTCATTTCATACGTTGACGGTTTTTACAGTGAAAGATAAAAATTACCAACAAAAGTTCAAGAGTCACAGAAGTGCAATGCCGTTCAAGGTAAAATCTTGACCTCAAATAAACTGACTTCTGAAGAAATGCGTGTTCCCAACGTAAACTGGTAGACTGCGTTGTTGTTGTTCATGACAGGTCTCATGCAGGCAAAGTCTCTGAAGAAACGATCGTTTTTTATTTCCATAAAATTCCTACCGCTTGATTCTACTTTGCCCGATGTGCTGTCATTCTAATTATGAATGAATCCGAATCAAATTCATCTGCTAAATGATATGCAAAATGTCCCAGGTTTCATTTTCACCCTCGTGTACTTTCCGTCTGAAGACCACCTGTTAGCATTCAATTCCTTCATATAGACAGTTTTCGCCTGTTTGGGCCGAGCGAAGGAGAATACACTTGACCTATTTGGCGACAGTCGGGAACCATTACATAGCGTATTCGAGGCTCTCAAAAAATAATTGAGCAAAGGTTTCCGAAGTTTAGTTAGCACATTACGTCATCAAACATATGAAGACCGCCATTGTTCGTTTCTGTACACGTTTTGCAAGGTGAAAGGATATCTCGGAGTTTACTGATTACAGGTCAGATATTTGGCTTGAATTTCCGTGAAATATAGAATAAATCTCTCTGAGTGAACAACACACTGATTAAGCTAAGCTTTGCTTGCGCGAATCCAACTGGATTCGCGCAAGTTCCATTTCAGGCGAGTCCTCACGCGAGTCGATTCCCGGATTCGCGT
>JAVTVY010033869.1:0-14034 GCA_036873755.1 Hanleya hanleyi | reverse complement strand
GACCATACTGTATTTATATTACGTCCTTCAACTGAATCATTGTTTGTGTTGTTTACAGCCCATCATCGGACTCGCTTGTAACTTGAGCTGAAGGAAAACGTTTCGTCAGAAGTCCTTTCTCAGCAACAACAACATTTACATTTCAGTGCTGGTAATGAGAAAATATTTGTCGCATAATTTGGCAATTAATTGAATTCTTATAACACGAAGTTGGCCAACTTAGATTCAAAGTATTTTGGCCTATTTGTCAATTGTCCGTGCCAAATCGTGATTGTGAATCTGGCCCGAATTTAATAGGTCTGGTTTGTACGATCGAGTTGAGCGTACACTTGGAGTTGAGCACACTTGGAGTGGAGCCCATTTGGAGCTGAAAACACGCTCGAAAGTTCTAAATTTAACTTGTAAGGCACGTGTAAATTAAATTTCTAAGAACGATGGGGATTTCTATTGGCCAGTACAGAAAACAAATTGGTATCCATTGCATACGATTACGAGGCAATCAGGTAAAGCTAGCAGCACTCATGCTTCCGATTGTGTATGCTTTTTTACATCACTGGATTTCAAAGGTCACAGTAAACTACATGTTTGATAGTGAGGATGACGCTTTCAGGTCTAACTGTTCTTATTTTGTCAGTTTATGGATTATGCAAGTTTTTGTATGTAGGTTTTATTTGCCGGCTCTCATAACAATGGCAAATGGCGTGGAAACAAATCCTGGGCCTCCTGCCCATATAATTAGCAGCACAAATATTGTTCATGGTAGCTTTCATCAAGTATCTCAAATACTCTCTGCGATGTCCAGAGGTAAACAGTGTATGGCAAACTGTATTTTTTTTCATGTCTTTGTAATGCTGAATAAATCAGTTTAGCAAATTCATAATAGCTGAACTGTGTTATTTCGGGCATGATAATCTGGGATATGGTGTAGTCTAAGGGAGATAACTCTGCTTCATGGGTGGCTACTGTATTTAGATGTAGTTGTCTTCCCTTCGACCGCGTTTCAGACAGTATCAAGATATCGGTCATAGAATGTAATTGAGTGCGCACATGCGCGGTGGAGCTATCCTAGATTCCTAGAATTGGCAAGCCACATGTGCCAACATCTCATCGTAATTTAAAAGGATTTTTCGGGTTTTTAATTTCTAAATTTCGCCGGAATGCCGCGTGCAACCCCTGCACGGAGCGTAGGTCTCCTGTGGAGCCGGCTGTTTCAAGTGAAAGAATTTCCATCAGGCCAAAAAGGAATCGTAAACCAAGTTCCAGGCTGCGTGAGGTCGATGTCCGTGCTGACCCCACGCCGGATTAGCTAAATAATATATAGCCCTCAAGAGTATGAGGGCTATAGGTCGGCCCCAGTCACCTCCAGCGAGGGTTTTAGATAATTTTATTACGAATCACCCACCTCTGAAACTGCCGTACATCTAATCTCTATCCCCTCCTGCGTCTGAATTTTCCAGTCGTAAACTTCAACTCTCTGCGCCGCCATGTTGGTGACGTCACTGTATATGGTTAACATGGCGCGTTTAAAGTGGAATTCGACTGGAAAATTTAGACGGCGATATATTCGTTACTATTTCACAATAGTGCTCAAGATTTTAAAATAGTGCGCAGGAGGGGATAGTGATTAGATGTACGGCAGTTTCAGAGGTGGGTGATTCGTAATAAAATTATCTAAAACCCTCGCTGGAGGTGACTGGGGCCGACCTATAGCCCTCATACTCTTGAGGGCTATATATTATTTAGCTAACGCCGGATAAGATGACTGGTCAGGCTGCCACTGCCAACCTGCAACAACAACGACAGGAACAGCTGATGTCACAGCTGTTACGACAGCATGATATGGGTACGGGTAAGGTTGCTGGTGCTGTAAGTCCTAGCACATCTGATAATTCTGCATTTGTTCAGGCCTTAGAGGCATATAATAACATTAATGTCATGGTAGAGCTAGCTAGGCCACATATACAGAAGCTAAACACATTTGTTGCTGATAATAACTCTGGGGGCGGAGGCCAAGTACCGGTACCAGTAATTAGTCACCCTGTTACGAATGAACATCATGTCCCTGGGTCGGGGGATATTTTGACCGAAGTGAGTCCGTTAAACGCGGGCACTTCTGCCATATCAAATGTAGTGTTCAATGCAGGTACTCCAGGGAATGGGGGACTAGTAGAACCTGGTAACCCTGGCGAGGCCATAGCAAATAGTTCTGATGAAGCCACCCTGTTAGTGTATGAGCCAACTCCGCTCCGTAGCATATATCAGATTCTCTCAGTGCTCATGTGCCAGACAATATCAAGGAAAAGATCTGGAAAGGGGGATTCATTGATTTCCCTATATTACTCAAATCCAGTAAGGACATGTTAGAACCCTCATATTCTCTCAACTTTGGCATCACTGATGGCAAAGCAGTTATGCATCCAAAGTTGGTGAATCGACCAATAAAGGATATTGAAACTTGGGTTACTGCCTATATTATTTTCATGGATATTTACCTGGAGCGACATCCGACACGGGCCAGGGAAATGCTGAAATATTTGAACACCGTTAGAACTATTGCATCTCGCCATGGTAATTTAGCATGGTCACGATACGATGAGCAGTTCAGGTGGAGAATGGCGAAGAATTCTCTCCGTTCGTGGGGAGTCATAGACGGGGAATTATGGATGATAGCCATGTTGCCACAAAGTAAACCAGTCATCCCTTCAAAAGGGGGTAGCACAAACCCTAACTCCAAACTCTGCTGGGGTTATAACCAAGGCAAGTGCGAGTTTGTCAACTGTCGATTCACGCATGCCTGTAAATATTGTGGAGTGGCCGGTCATCCTGAAATCCGATGTTTCAAGGCCAAATGGAACTCAAAGAATCGTTCCCAAGATAAGCAGCCCTTTCGGGCTGGCCTTCACTCCAATAAAGGTGGAACAGCTGGAAATTCAGCTTAGAGATTACCCAAACAAAGAAGATGCCCGGTACCTGTTAAGCGGTTTCAAATATGGTTTTCCACTTCATTATCATGGTCCCCGGAATCGTACAGAAGCACACAACCTAAAATCAGTTCTAGAAAATCCCCAGGTGGCGAAACAAAAAATCTTGAAAGAATTAGAGCAGAACCGAGTGGCTGGCCCTTTTGATGAACCCCCATTTAAGTACTTAAGGGTTTCACCAATTGGACTCGTACCTAAGAGAGAGCCAGGTGAATATAGGCTGATACATCATTTATCCTATCCAGAGGGCGAATCCGTTAATGATTATGTAGATCAGGAGAAGTGCTCCGTACATTATTCCAGTATTGATGATGCAGTAGATCTGATACAGAAAGTGGCAGGTGATACCTATTTAGCCAAGGCAGACATAAAATCAGCCTTTCGTCTGTTGCCAGTGCACCCTAATGATTTCGAGCAGTTGGGGTTCAAATTCCAAGGCCAGTACTGGGTAGCAAAATCCCTTCCTATGGGTTGTTCGATTTCATGTTCAACATTTGAGAAATTCAGCACATTTGTTGCACACTGTGTCAAGCGATTTTCGGGGAAAGATGGAATTTAAAAATTTCTTGATGATTTTCTTTTCATCGGAGAGTCGAAAGAGGTCTGCCAATACATTATGGACTGTTTTATGTATGTCTGTGACCTGTTAGGGATACCAGTGGCTGAGGAAAAGTCAGAGGGTCCTTCTAAAGTTTTGGTGTTCCTAGGGTTAGAGTTAAACACAATATTAGGTCAAATACACTTGCCTCGGGACAAGGTAGATCCAATGCAGATGCAAATTAACTCATACCGGAGTCGCAATAAGCTTCGTCTCAGAGAGATACAGTCACTGATTGGCAAACTTAATTTTGCCTGCCGTGCTGTGAAACCAGGGCGAACATTTTGTAGTAGGTTGATTGATGCAACCTCGCATGTCAAAAGGCCCCATCATTTTATACGCTTGTCGGCTGAAGTTAAGGCAGATCTTCAAATGTGGCAAACATTTTTGCTTCATTTCAATGGCACTCAGTATTTTGTTGATCGTTTTTGATTGTCAAATGACAGTTTGCAGTTGTACACTAATGCATCAGGGTCACATGGGTTTGGGGCATATTTCAATGGTCATTGGATGTGTGGATCATGGCCAGAGGATTGGTCTCACAGTGACATATGCCGGGACATCACTTTCCTTGAGATATTTCCTATAGCGTTAGCCATCATGGTTTGGGGGGAAGAGTTGACCAACAAGAAGGTTATATTTCGCTGTGATAACCAGGCAGTGGTTACAATTCTAAACAAAGCAACGTCAAGATCTTCTAGGGTCATGAAGTTAGTGCGGTTTATAATACTGCATACTATGACATACAACATAGTGGTTAAGGCTGTTCATGTTCCTGGTATCCATAACAATATAGGTGATTCCCTTTCTCGTTTACAGTTAGCACGGTTCCGGAGATGCGCGCCCCAGGCAGACAAGGTAGCGACCCCTGTACCAGAGGCAATTTGGCATCTTTGTGGGCAGAGGCGGGGCGGTTGCTTAATAGAGCATTTGCTTCACGGACATATAGGGCCTACCACACAGGCGTTCAATCTTTTGAAACATTCAGGGGCGGGGTGGGTTTGCCACCAGTGTGGCCGGTACCAGTTAACCACATTATTGCATATATTGCTCATTTGTCCAGGAACAGTTTAGCCCCTTCCTCTGCTGCAACATATTTAGTTGGCATAGGAAATAAACATAGGCTAATGGGCTGGGTGGACCCAACTCAGCATTTTATTGTGAAGAAGCTGTTAGAAGGGTTTAAGCGACAGTCGGGGCGGAGGGACTCGCGTTCCCCCATTACTCTTGATTTGTTACGACAAATTTTGAACGCATTGCCACACATTTGTGCATCAGTGTATGAAACAGTATTGTTCAGATGTGCATTTTTATTGGCATTTTTTGGTTTTTTACGTGTCATTGAATTGGTTGCCGATAGTGCATCGGATCATACTGGTAGGGCATTGCTGAAAGAAGATGTCAAAATCCAATCTACGAAAGTAGGTTTGCGCCTATTTCTAAGATTACGATTTTCGAAAACGGATCAGTATGGCAAGCAGGCCCATTTATATCTCCATCCTTTGAAGCAAACCAATCTCTGCCCAGTCAGAGCAGTGAAGGACTACCTGGCCATCCGTAGTTCCCAACATAGGCAGTTACTTTGTCACTTCAATTCTATGCCAGTCACACGCTTTCAATTCCACTCAGTTTTGAAGAAGTCGCTTGAATTTGTGGGTATTCCCATTAAGAACTATACGCCACATTCCTTCAGAATTGGTGCTGGAACAATGACAGCCCTTTGCGGCCTGTCTGAAGAGCACATCTAAAAACTAGGCCGTTGGAAATCTTCAGCGGTGCATTCATACATTCGCCCGACATAGCTGGTACTGGGAATATATCTATTATTAGGGTCATGCCAGTATATCTTTTACATTATGGGGAAATTTAAATGCCTTTAGTGTACTTTCAGGTTTACACTATGATGTCTGGATCATTGGGTCATCATTTATTTACTGGGCATATCGCCGTGCACTTGGGAGACCTGGGGGTCGGAATTTGGGTTTGAGGAGATGTCCCATCCGATGGGTAGGAGTGAGAGGGATGAAGTGGCACCAGCTCATCCCTACATTTATGCAGGAACTGGAGACATCCCCCCGTCCTGATATCATTATAGTGCATTTGGGAAGCAACGATCTAGTTTCTCAGAAATCATTAATGCAATTCGAACGGATCTAGGTGAAATCAGACAAATATTGCCCTTGCTTCCGAGGTTGGTGTGGTATGGGGCGAACGACCTGCTAGCTATCAATCAGGTTCGAAAAAAGGTCAACCGGAAGGCCAGTGCCTGGTGCAGGTGCAATGGTGGCTCAGCTATTTCTCATGAGCTAATTACTCACACAGTAACGGGTTTATTTCGAGCAGATGGAGTTCATATGTCAGATATAGGGTGTGACCTACTCAACCTTAATTTCCAGACAGCCTTAGAGAGAGTAGTATATGGGGAGTGGTAATGTATGCAGCATTTGGGTTGGAGGGCATGGTGGGGATGTGTGCATATGGATGCACACATGTGGCCGTCTGTGAGCATGGTACATGTATCTCTACTTGTGTTTCCACAGGAGAGTTATGGTAAGTTATCTCACGTTATACAAAAACGGTATAGTTGGGTGGGAGACATGCTTCATGTTGTCGAGAGTTGTACATTGGGTATGATTGGGCGAGATAACATGTTGCATGTTATCCCACATTATGCCAAAAGGAGTATAATGGGGTGAGATAATTTAATGGATAATGAATGGTCCTCCAGCATCTACATGTGTTGCCACGTGAGGTGTCAAGGACAGTCCAACCTGTGTTCCCATGGGTGGACATGGTCGGTTTCCATTGGGTATGATTGGGCGAGATAACATGTTGCATGTTATCCCACATTATGCCAAAAGGAGTATAATGGGGTGAGATAATTTAATGGATAATGAATGGTCCTCCACTCAGCATCTACATGTGTTGCCACGTGAGGTGTCAAGGACAGTCCAACCTGTGTTCCCATGGGTGGACATGGTCGGTTTCCATTGGGTATGATTGGGCGAGATAACATGTTGCATGTTATCCCACATTATGCCAAAAGGAGTATAATGGGGTGAGATAATTTAATGGATAATGAATGGTCCTCCAGCATCTACATGTGTTGCCACGTGAGGTGTCAAGGACAGTCCAACCTGTGTTCCCATGGGTGGACATGGTCGGTTTCCATTGGGTATGATTGGGCGAGATAACATGTTGCATGTTATCCCACATTATGCCAAAAGGAGTATAATGGGGTGAGATAATTTAATGGATAATGAATGGTCCTCCAGCATCTACATGTGTTGCCACGTGAGGTGTCAAGGACAGTCCAACCTGTGTTCCCATGGGTGGACATGGTCGGTTTGGAATTCACTGGTCTGCCAGGGAAGATCGGCGACCATTGGACGGTATCATGGTAATGGTAATGAACAGCATGTCATGCTCACAGTGGTCTCCCCAGCATATCCGGGATTCTATGGTGAATAAAAATGCTGCGGCCAATCTCGATCCACATACAGTTGTTGTTAAGTTTCTGTAGTTGGTAACGGTTAAATGACTCGTTATCCGTAGGCCAGGTTTCTCACAGCCACTATTATGTTATTCTTAATTATGTCTCGAGATAAATCAGTTTAGCAAATTCATAATAGCTGAACTGTGTTATTTCGGGCATGATAATCTGGGATATGGTGTAGTCTAGGGGAGGTAACTCTGCATCATGGGTGTCTACTGTATTTAGATGTGGTTGTCTTCCCTTTGACCGCGTTTCAGACAGTATCAAGATATCGGTCATAGAATGTAATTGAGTGCGCACATGCGCGGTGGAGCTATCCTAGATTCCTAGAATTGGCAAGCCACATGTGCCAACATCTCATCGAAATTTAAAACCCACCCACCCTTCCCAGAAACCCTATGACATTCGATATCTCATGGTTTGTAATGTTCATTTCCATTCAGGGGTAATCAGATTTGCCAGTGGAGGTAGAAATTGTTTGATGTTTTTGCCTGACATTTTCTAAGATGTTATTTGAAATACAGCCAAGTTCTTTTTCAATTGTGGTTTAACAGTAAAAGTTAAAATGGAGCTAGAGAGCTACAGAAGGTGACGTACATACCAGCATAGGATGGTTTTTGATGTCAATACATTACTCAAGTACATCTAACTGTTGAGTCGGTTTTTAACTCATGAATTGTCGCAGCATAATTGATACATCTTTTCATCTATTTCAGTTGGTTCACACGATGTACTGTCTGTATGTTATGGGGTGGCCGTCTGTGAGCATGGTATACATGTATCTCTACTTGTGTTTCCACAGGAGAGTTATGGTAAGTTCTGGTAAGTTATCTCACATTATACAAAAACGGTATAGTTGGGTGGGAGACATGCTTCATGTTGTCGAGAGTTGTACATTGGGTATGATTGGGCGAGATAACATGTTGCATGTTATCCCACATTATGCCAAAAGGAGTATAATGGGGTGAGATAATTTAATGGATAATGAATGGTCCTCCAGCATCTACATGTGTTGCCACAGTCCAACCTGTGTTCCCATGGGTGGACATGGTCGGTTTCCAGTATATCGACTGGAATTGGGTTTGGAATTCACTGGTCTGCCAGGGAAGATCGGCGACCATTGGACGGTATCATGGTAATGGTAATGAACATCATGTCATGCTCACAGTGGTCTCCCCAGCATACCCGAAATTCTATGGTGAATAAAAATGCTGCGGCCAATCTCCATCCACATACAGTTGTTGTTAAGTTTCTGTAGTTGGTAACGGTTAAATGACTCGTTATCCGTAGGCCAGGTTTCTCACAGACACTATTAGGTTATTCTTAATTATGTCTCGAGATAAAGAGATACAGGTAACTCATTTCACACAGCGAACTCTAGATCACTCCCGATTCTTGTAACCGCGAAAAGGCTTATTGCACTCTTATCTCTTTTCATGTTATTGAGCACATATTTTGTCTCCCTGACTCGAGTGCCCACTAGCGGGCAGGGGCAAATAACTCTTACGGTGACAATTCGGAAACTCGCGAAAATCGAAATAGATGTACACTATTCTGAAGCAACGAATCGATATTGCACATCCATTACTGTTCCAGACAATAGTACTCTTGAGTACTTTCATTAAAATAATATATTTACAATTTATTGATCATTTATTTAGTTTATTATTTTTAATGTAATTCATCGTATTTTACTGGTTTTGTCCTCATGATTTCAAAATTTATTAATTTAGTGTAAATATTGTATTAGTCCGGCAGATATGTAACATGATTGGGCACTTTTTGATAAAAGCATGAAATTTGGCAGGATGATAGATAAACACATAGGATTCATTTTTGGAGGGGGAGTCTGGCTTGTAAATCTGTAATTTGCTACCTAAGTCTTAAACCTGCTTGAATTAATGCCTTTTATCTCCGATTAAATGCACAATCAAACGTAGAAAAACGGAAGTTAAAAGAAAAAATCAACTCCCCTAGGAGTTGTCTGCCCCTAGGAGAGCTCTCCTATTCAATCCAGCGTGGTTACTATAAAGGTCATTGTAAGCCTTATTCCAATCCTCTTTCTCCTGTTTGCTCGAGCAGTGCACATCTAGGGAAGTATTCAGAGTCAATTTTACAACATTGGTTGTTGTTGTCTCGCTGGTATATCCTTTATCAAGTGTTGAGTTTGTTGTTTATTCGGAACTTACTTACTGTATTATTATGTCGGAAGTTCCGTCTTTTATTCCGTGTCGTACGTGCGGGAAAAATTTGTTCCCTTTGGACGCTCACACGGCTTGCTTTTCATGTAAAGATTTGTGTTATTGTGCGTCCACGTGCGCGGAATATGTATTATGGGTTCCGACGGCTTGGAAGATTTATGCCCAGGGCCGTCGTGCTTTGCTTTTATATGCTTGTGAGGACCCGTCTATTTCGGAGATCGACAGACGGGTCTTAGAAATTTCTTTGGTCAATGTGTGAAGTGTTGTTAGGATCTTGACCGAGCTGGTCAAGACCCAGTTTCTCTCACGTCGGTATGTATTCCATACTATCATACACGAAGATAATTCTAGGTTGCTAGACAGTTTGACCCGGTCCGGAGTTTCATTGTCTAGGTTGATCCAAAACCCGTTCCTTTGTTACGCTCAACAAAGACCAAGTCGGTCTTGACTGGCCATTCCATTGTCTCCTTCAGACAAAAGAATTCTTTACCACAGGTTATTTCGCCTGTCTATCGGTACCACATATCTCTTCCAAAAAGAAGGAAGCTAATAAACAACGTGGACATAGTTTATTTATTTCCGTGCCCGATTTATTTGTGGGGCGAATGTTGGATCATTTGAGTCGGCCACGTGTTTAGTGTCTTTGGACGTACGTCGCTAAATACTTGGGGCGGAGATTTTAAATTCTCTTGAAATGATCGTCTGACGATGTTCTTCTAAAAGTCTTTATGAAATCTCATGTTTAACAAATAACACAGTCCTGCATTAGGCCAGTGTGTAGTCAATATTACGTCTTCACACAAACTTTGAGTTACGACCCGGTGTGTTTGAGGTAGGCTTTTATTAGTCTCCAACATTCCGTTTTGTTCGGTCAGTATGGAGCCTATTGTGATGTACTTTAAACGAACAAGTTTTTGTTTCGTTGTTTCATGATTTTATCCACTGAATTGTTGTATAAATTACCAGGATTGCGAGAACTATCCTCGTTTGACGCGGGAGGTTCGGTTTTCTCCGCCGGGGAAATCCGAGTCTTTATAAGCAGTCCGTCAAGGTTTCATGTTGTTGTTGTATGTTTTGTTCGGACTTTGATTGTTCTCTCCTGCGTCCATTCAATTCTGTGGCACACCTAGAAGGTAATCGCTTGTTATATCAAGTATTATTATGTGATTTTGATATCCTGTCTTCAAGAGAGATCTTACGGAGGTTTTATTCTGCCTCTCATGTTTACGTGTTTGTTGTTTTTGTGTACGTAACCACATCTCAATCCTATGTAAACGATGTTATAATAATAGCATAAATGGATGTTACGGGACTTCAATGCTACGACTGTTTATTGCATTTTAATGAGCGTCTTTGCTGATCTCTTTATGTGATGAAGGGTGTGTCGATCAACAAAGGGATCACGTGTTGGTTATCGTGAGTAAGTAATTCTATTACCCACTGTTTATTGTGATTCTGTGCTATGCTTTGATACACAATTTTGTTTTATACATGTGATTTGTTTTGTTTCTCACCAAACTGTTCCATCTGTATACTGTGTTACGCTTATAATTCAGATGGACTTATGCACTAATTTTAATTTCTTCCCTATGAGAAAATTTAAAATTTAACTAGCGTGAGTGGGAATCTATTGGTCCGGCCAAGGTTAAGCCTATTGACACGTAAGTCGTGAAGTCTTCTATGGTTTCTTTCTACCAAGTTTGTATTACCAGTACAGTCTACTAGAGCATCAAACTGCTCTTTAGTAATGTTCTTACTGTTCTTCCGCTTCTCGACAAATTTGTTCGTGTTAGGTCATTTCAAATTCAAAATTTTTTGAATAACCTCCTGCCGCCGAGAGACCTTAAATGTTTTTCCTCTCTTCGGGAATTTAAAAATCCTTTAAGGATTTGTTTTGGTTTCCGGGAAAAATCTTTGTTCTGGATGTCGATTGTGTGACTTTTTGGTTATTGATAGTAACATTCTTGTAAATGTTTAATATTCTCTCCATATAAAACTCCAGTACTGAATTTCATGTACAGGAGACAAATTACATCGGGAGAGGTCATAATGTAACCATGTTCATTGACACATTATTCATGTTTACTGACACAAAGATCCATAATCCCATTTATCTCATTGAGCTTACATTTGGTGATTAACGCTACAAACATTTAATATGTTCATCTCTACTGCGTTTAAAGAGAAGGAAAATTTATTACATTCGACTGCGGGGTTACTGTTTGCAACGCCCTTCGGTTACGTCGTGTACTTTTATAAGTTTGTATCCTGCTCCAGTTTGAGCATGTATATACATTAAGTTGTTGTGAATTGGGAAATCACGACGTTGTTTATCATATACAACGTTTCTCGCATTTTTCACATTACGCTTTCCTATTACACCTTTGACGGCATGTTCATTACGCCGTCATGTGTCTCTCATACACCTGTGCGTCGTTCTATTACATCGGTTAGACGTTTCCGGTACGCCATAACGCCGTTTGTCACGTCATTTCTTCATTATGAGATGCATATTTTATATCCATTCATCGGCACCCCCTTTGATTCTTCATCGTCGGTCATCGGCGGGAGGGGAAGTCCGTTCGTTTGGCGTCATCTTTCCACTTGTATCAATTCTTCTCGGGTTTTTCACATTGTGATTTACTTAGGTTCGTCGTTACTCTATGAAGAGAGTCCGGTCCAGACCTTGTTGTTTCCAGTCTGGAGTTCAGAATATCAAAATTGTATTAGAATCAGCAGTATTTGGTCAATTACTGTTATATGGAATAGGTCTTTGGATTATGGACGTGGATATTCTCTGAGGACGACGGCGGGAATGTGAATGACGGACTAGTCACCTTTAATTGAATTCAGCACAGTGTTGTTTTAACAATGAACCATGTTGACTTTAACACACAAACATTGTGTTGAGATCCATTTACCTTAGGATTGTGCTTAAACAACACAATGTTTTCGTGGTGTACTTGGACAGTTTTTTCCGGCTTTCTCCATCAAGTACTTTATTCCTGTATAGACCGTTACACCAATGGTTAGACTTTGACTTTATGGTTCTGTCATCAACCTTAAGGTTGTTTATTATATGTAGGACCTTACTTGCTACGTTCCTATATTGGTCCTGGTGCCGAGGACGTGATACCGTCCCCGATTCTATTTCCCTCGCAATTGACTTCCTCCTTCACCTTCACCAGGATAAGGAGTTTCATATTAGCACCATGGAGGGCTATCGATCTGCTCTGGCTAGCGTGTTACGTCTTACCTTTGGTACCGACTTTAGCCTTAACGATTATATCTCTGCGCTTATTCGCGCCTTCGCATTAGTCGCGTTGTACTCGCCAACTGTTACCGAAATAGGATATCGGTGTGGTTCTGTGTGACCTGATTTACCATCTTGTGAACCCTTAGAGTCCGCGTCTATAAAGCTGTGTCTTATGACACGGCCTTTGTGGCGGCGTTTGCTTTGACGTCCAGAGTGTCTCATCTTTATGCTCTTGAAAGATCTTCTATGACCTGGACTGCGGATTGGTCTTGCATTCTTTTCGGCCCATTCCTGAATTTATTGCCAAAAATGAGTCTGTTCGTTCAGGTCCGTGCGCTCAACGTCGTACTCCATTCCTACGTTGTCAGACTTTGTACATGGCCTCGGGGTCGATCTTCTGCTAGATCCTGTTCGAGCCTTCCGTCACTATCTTACTCGTACCGATTTCGTTCGCGGCTTTCGGCTACGGTTATCATATCCCTTCGCCGGTCAGCAAGGCTTGATATTTAAAAAAAAAAAAAAAAAAGCCGCGTAGTTGAAGAAGACCATAAAATAGTCTTATCAATTGCCAGAAGGTAGATATACTATTGACGCCCCCACTACTGGCTTCCACTTCTTCTAATGTGTTTCGTACCATCGCTACACATGGCCTTTATGGAAGAACTTGTCCCTTCATGATATTGTCCAGTTCTTGTGTCTGGACTGCAAATTCCACGTTCACAAATTTCTATCTGTGTGATATGTCAGTGCAGTCAGATAGTGTGACCACGCTTAGGCCACTAAGGGCTACCTAGCACGTGGTTAGTTCTTTCAAGAAGAGAGGGGGGGCAGAATTTGTCACCATTACAGCAAGGCAGCCATCTTGCTCCAGGGAAGCTAGCTCAAATGGTAGAGCGCTCGCTTTGCAGGCGAGAGGTACCGGAATCGATTCCCGGGTTCTCCAAGCCAACATTTGTCTCAAGTATGTTTCAATTTTAAAACTTCATCATGATCGTCTTTGAAGGAAGAAATAAGTCGGATAGACGACCATGAACTCTCTAATCATCAATCTAAGTGGTCTGACACTTTGAGAGTTTTAATCTTTGCCTTAACTTCGGTTTTGCTTGTGTCTTTCAGCTTGAAACTGACTTTCTTCTGGATGATCTCAGCTGTGTATCCTACGCTCATCTCACAAGACAAGTTGGACGTAAGTCGTTGGTGGATTGAGAATGGCGTGGCTTGGCGCCCTCTCAGACCAAGAAGACCTAACAACCCGAGTGGTAGAGGATCCTGACATCTTGGTAGAGTTTACATATCACACCACGAGCACAGCTACATGGATGGAGGCACTCAAGAATAAGTATATTCTGTATCATATCCATGATTTACCCTTTTAAGGGAAGACACTCAAAAGATAAGTTAGATTAGTATCTTCTATTACTACTCCATATTACCCTCGGCTTCACGGGCCAGGTTTCTTTTGTTGAGATTTATGGAAGAACCTGCCCCTCCTTGACATTGTC